>VZSC01017836.1:81298-145295 GCA_013398225.1 Steatornis caripensis | reverse complement strand
TGTGGACAGGCTGGAGAGGGTCCAGAGAAGGGGCACAAAAGATGGTCAAAGGACTGGGAAGCCAACCATGTGAGGAAAGGCTGGAAGAATTGGGTTTGTTCAGCCTTGAGGAAACGAGGCTTAGGGGACACCTCATCGCCATGTTCCAGTACTTAAAGGGTGGCTACAAAGAAGATGGAGACTCCCTTTTCACAAGGAGTCATATGGAAAAGATGAGGGGTAATAGGTACAAGTTAATGCCGGGAGATTCTGATTGGACACAAAAGGAAAATGTTTCACAATGAGAACAATCAGCCATTGGAATAATTTCCCCAGAGAAGTGATGTATTGCCAAACATTGGACACTTTTAGGATTCAGCTGGACATGGTGCAGGGCAATCTTGTCTAGACTGTGCTTTCACTAGGAAAACAGACCAGATGATCCTTGAGGTCCCTTCCAAGCTGGTGTTCTGTGATTCTATGATTCATATAGCTCTTATATAGCAAATGAGCACTATCCCCTGTTCTTGCTGCTCCTGCATCCCCCGCCATCTTTCTCCTCCTCCATTTCCTCTCCTTCATTAGCCGTGTCCCAAACCTCCCTTCCTTCAGGCTCACCACTGCCAAGACCGAAACTGGACAACTGTTTGCTTTTCTTCCCCACAATCTGGTGAAATCACAGGGCGCTAAGCACACCTACCCATTTACCTCGTGTTGGAATGTTTCAGATGTGACCCTTTAATACTGCTCTTTTTTTCAGTGTAGGTTCTTTTGGCTTGTGCTCAAAACTGAGAACCAGACCCTTTCTTTGCAAAATGCCTGAATGGGACATTAAGACAAATTGCATAATTGCCTTTTATCATCTCCTCAGAGCAGGAAGGACACCAATGCATTGCTGTTCTCAAAACTTCAGTTTTGAGAATTTCCAATTGGAAAACATCTTTTTTTTTTCTCCACAAAAGGTCTCAAACAGCCTCAGCTTGGACTGTTTTGTCTGAGCCCAAACACATCTGTTTTCACAAGAGAACTGATGAGTGTCTTCGCACTGGGTTTGTGTGATATCGCCTGTTTTGGGAACACCTTTCTGCCTGGGACAATGCACCACCTGGGAGCAGAAACACTGGTCCTGAGAGGATTTGACAGCTATCTGCCGAGAAGACCTAATGGTCCAAATATTCTCCTCGAAACCTAAAACTATCCTGACCAAAACTGTTCAGCTGTGACTTCCTGAAAGGTGTTGAAAAATCTGGCAGGGCGCGGAAAAGCCCATGAAATTTCCTTGGGAAATTGAGCCAGCAACACAAAAGACTGCCGAAATTTCTGTTTTGTCCAGGTGGAGATTCAAGCTCTCAGGAGAAACAAGAAAATCTGCATCTCCTTCGATGCGAAACAGCGAGTTAGCAAAACTTCAGGTGCTGTAAATTTTGATTCCGTGACAGTCACTTTAGCAAAACTTCTGACCTAGAAGGGGGAAAGTTCATTATACTTGCACAGCTTCTTTGCTTGAACTGAAAAAGAAGCTCCCATGGAAGTTTTGGGTGATTTTGGAGCTGGAGGAGGCTGCAGTTGAAATATTGATGCTCCGGAGAGTTCGAGGCTGGGTCTGAGACTGCAAAGCCCCTGCACGGAGGGGGCTGTCTTCATCCCCTAAGGCCAGGCACAGACTTTTTACCCTCCATCCCTTTTCGCTTGGTTGCCGATAGAGATGCGCCAGCGATCTCCAACCACCCCCCAGCCCGCCCCCGCTGCCTCGTTAGCAGCAAGGTTCCCCTTGGCGTGAAAGAAATGCTGCTAAGCGGCGAGGATGCAGCCATCACAGGTGACAAGAGGAGTGTTTTTCCAGCAGTGTCTCGGGGGAAGGAGGGGAAGACACGATAAAGGGCCTCCCTTGCTCCGGCGGCTCCCGCCACCGCCGGCGCGCCGCGGGGCGGTTCTCCTTGCTTGCAGTGCCATCTCCCGGCAGGGCCTGCTCGGGGACCGCTTGCGGATGCTCTGCGCTTGCGGAGCGGCCGCGGGGGCGAGGGTGGGCGCATCTTTCGGGAGGGCAATGCTCAGGCTGGTCTGCTTCCCCTTGTCTGCCAGGGGCTGGGCTGAGCACCGAGGGGCTGAGCTTGCATGGGGAAAAAAAAAAAAGAACAACCCAACAAAACCAAACCAGTTTTCTCAGACCTTTCCCTGCTTTAACAGATGAGACGCCTTGCATGTGGGGCCTTTAAATGAGACAAGCTTTCCCTGAAGCGTAGGATGACAGAGGCCCTTGCTCAATCTGATGGCTGGACAGAAGGGGAAGAGTGGTGCTTCACATTGCAGCATGGTGTGAATGTAAAGAGAAGGTCTCAGGGGGAGTGTGCTGTCCCCACATCCCTCCCTTGTCCTTTGGCTGTTCTTGCAGCAATGTAGGGAAGCAAGGGCTTGTCCTGCTTCTGTATCTGCAAAGCATCAAGCAGTAGGCCGTGGCTCTGCAGGCACTCCTGGAAAAGCAGCAATGATATGGAGGAGAAGAGTTGGGAAGCACCAGTTTCCACCTCTCCAAGTGGCTTTTGCTCCATCCAAGGTTTTGAGCACCAGTTTTGCTTCTGCGAGTCTGTACTTGGGTTTAGCAGTGTGGAGGCTCTCAACTGAGAACTGCACTGGCTGCTGTAGCAGGGCTGTACTCAAGACAGGACTTGGCTCCCGATGTGAAATGGCCCTGGGACATCTGTGGAGAGAGAAGGGCAGCATCCCCTAGCTGGCTGGTAAGGCTAGTATTCCCCCAAGTATGTGCAACCCATCAGATAAGGCAGGCAGAGGCAAGAAAAGAGATCAGGGAACGGTTAAGCAACCAAATTCCCATACGGGGGTGGGACAGCCTGGATCTCAGCACGCCAGGTCCCCACCAGTGGTCCTGCTCAGCTCTGGCTGTGCTCAGTAATGTGCCATGTGTACATCCCACAGGATGGATTCTTCCCATGGGCTCCTGCCATCTCTGAGCTGGCCAGGGAGCAAACTCCTGTTTGGGACTTCACCTTTCTCTGCCTCTCAGCACCTCTCAAGCAGCTGGATCTTGTCGAGGCCAGAGAAAAGATACCTCATCCTCTCCCTACCCTCTGATCATACCATTTCAAGCCCATGCTATGAATGTGCCTTAAGCCTGACACATGGGGCTCCTGCTGTGTCACTCACTGCACTAATAAGTGATAAATAATTGCAGTGGCCTCCCCTGTAGACCACAGCTGTACTTAGAGGCCTCTGTAGAGGTCAGGGCTCTGGGTGGGTTGTGCTAGGTACTAATGGCTGTCCCCATGGCGCTGATTCAAGTAGGGATGGAAACAAAAGTGGATCAACCCCTATTTTCAGGTGACAGGCTGAGAGGAGCGTGGTGAAAGCATTTTGCCAAGCAGTGAAGATCAAGTGCTTGGATTCCTTCCCCTTGTCTTCTGGCTCGGTGTTTTGTCTTTTCCCCTTTGTACATCCTTCAGGCTCTGGGATCCCTGAGCCCAGAAGTGGGTGCAGAAGCGGGTTCTTACTATCTCTGGGGCAAGCACAAGGCATCCTTTTGTTCAAAGCCTTGATAAGTCAGCTTAACCTCCACTTATGGACCACAGAAGAGAGTGAAAGATTTGCTGTTCTCTTGACCTCTCTATATCAATACAGCCTGTTTTCCTAGAAGAGGTACAAAAGTCCTGTGCTTCATGCAGGAGTCCTCAGGCTGGCAGGAGGGACCAGGTTTGCACCAAGAAAAAAGTCAGACGAGATGATCAAAATAGCCCTTGCTGGTCTTAAAATTTATGAATGCTGTTTGAATGCTTGGGAGGTCTGCTTCGGTCAGTTGGTTTAAGCAAAAAACCTTTGAATGTCGATTTCTTTCCCATTCAGCTAAATCCCAATTCAATTTCTTCTGGACAAGTTTATCATCTTCCTTCTGCCAGCCAGGCACTTCAATCTCTACGATTGTCTTCTCTTGCCCATCTAGTTCAGGATGCTTCAGCCTTTCCTAAGCAAACCCAGATGAAAAGGCCATCTCAGGACAGGCAACTGTCTACCAGCTTGCCCCCAAACCTTATGTCAACTCTGCCAGAAGCAGGCAGGGGTTTCAGGATAAGGAGCAGGTTGGCACCATGCTTACGACCATGGTCAATACCCTATATCCCAAGCATCCTTAAAACTGAAGCAGGGAGGGAAAGGACTAGTGTCCTCTGGGGTGAGCAAAGAATGTGAGAAGTGATACATGAAAGCCCTATTTATTGTCTGTCCACCACCCAGGCAACATGTGTGGGAAGAGAACAGGCACCATGAGCGTTAAAGGTCTTTCTGCTGGGAGAGCCTTTCTCTACTCGAGCTCCTCTCGGCAAGAATCGGCTCTCGATAAAACTCTTTCAGCAGCACTGATGGCAGACTGAAGCAGAGCAGCAAACACAACCCCAGCAGGAGACCGTTTAGGTTATTATTTTAATTAATTGCATATGTAGCTAAACTGAAAGAAAAATAGAGACGTGACACCCAATTATTCAAATCAGTTCCTGCCAGTCACACACCGCTGCTGCTACCACAGTCCCAGTGAGAAGCTCTGCCCTCTGCTACCTCCAGAAATGCCAGAGATTTGCATCTCAACGTGGGCAAGATGTTGTCTTGCAACTTTTCTTGCTGTTGCAAAAAGGATGAGGAATTGTAAATCTACCAGCATGGTCACACAAGGGATTGCATTTCCTAGAGCTGGTGAATTAGCCTCTCCTAAGGCAGTTTCCCCCCAAAAGCCTCATTCTTCACGGTGCAACACAGGCTGCTTGAGACAAGCTTCCCAGTGACCCAGGGAGACACTGGAAGATGCAGCCCCACAGCCAGGAGAAGGAGTCTGTGAAAACAACAGGCATTCGTCTCCTGAAGGAAAACACCCTCAGAGCAATGTCCAGATCCAAGGAGATACTAACCCAGCTCCAGTTGCTTGGGATGAGTTCAGGAAGTTAAAGCAGAGTGTTTCAGGCTGAGAAAGCTGAAGGTTTTCTTCTGTAGTGACCAAAAATGTGAAAATGAGACTGTCAGACTTTTCAGGACTGGAGCTTTTGAACGTAATTCCCCCTCAGATGCAGGTGTTGCTGGGATTTAGAGCTCTCTGTTCTTTTCTCCCACCGTGGGAGCAGACATGCCTGTTTCTGTTCGGCGGTGCCAGGCACAAATCCCTCTTCAGCCCCCAAACAGCAGCCGTGGGGCTGTGATTCCCAAGCAGGCTTTCAGTGAGCAGAAATAGGGTGGTTTCCTGATTTCCTGCAGCACATTTTCCCCAAAGTGACAGCTCACTGAGGTCTCTGGTGATGCCTCTGCTGGAGAAGAACCAGAGATTTCAGTAGAAAGGAAAACTCCCATCTCTGGTCACCTCTGGCGAAGCCCAGCGAGGCCACCCCTCAGAGCGCTCAGCCCATCCTGGCTCGGCTCTGCAGCTTCTGGGGGTGCAGCTGTTTCCCCCATACCCAAGCCATGTCTCTGGGGATGAGTGGGGCCGAGAGGCGCATCAGCAAAACCAGGCAGACCCCGCCCCAGAAGACCTGTTTCCTGAACGGGGCACGTGAACGGGTAATTTGCCTGATCTTACTCTATTTTTTGAAATAAATCTGCTGCAATCTGGTGAGCTGCCTGTGCTCCTGCTTCGTTAGCATGGTGGGACAGGGGCCAGACTCTCCCCTGTGCTGCAGGTATCAGCTACTTCTTCAATCGGACTGATCTAGCTGATTGACAAGTCCAATTAAACTGCCAGACGCACTTCTCAATTTTCACTTCCCTTTGAAGTGTGCTCCTTGTATTTGAGCCCTGGCAAAGGTCTGGTGTGCCACAGAAACAGTTGCTTTTTTCCAACTATGCTAGTTAGTCCAACAGAAGTTGTTAAATCTCCTTTAAATCCTGGTTTTGCCTGGATGCTTTGTCACAGCAATGAAACCACCAAAACCACCTTCTTCCTACATGTGCAGGTAATTTATTTGCTCGTCAAATATTCACATTTATGTCCTGGCTACCTGTTGTTCCTCTGCCTCTACCTGCTGTGTCTCACCCCATGGTTTCTCTGTAAGCCCTTCAGAGCAGATGCTGATCCTGGGCTGTGCTATGTGAAGATGGAGGAACAATTTTAACCGTCCCACTTTAGAAATGAATGTAGTTAGTTAACGTCATTCCCCTTCTCCTGATAGCCTCTGTCCCAGTGAGGCTGGCTGCAGCAGAGCAGACTAGCAGATATTTCCTATAGCCTTATGGGGCACTGTTTGATGTCTGTACCTTCATAGCTGCTAGGTCTGCCCTGGCACATTGGGAGTGAGACCTGATGGAGAGGCACAGCGCCTGTTCCCACACTGTGGACACCAGCCTGGGGGTTAAACAGTCTCTTCCATGGCATGGTTTGTCCAAACAGGAACAACACTGTTGCAGTGCCTGCACTGCAGAGCTGGGGGTGATGCGTGCTCCAGGAGGACCCTGCCAGCTGCTGTATTGGAAACACATTATCAAAGCATCGTTTCACAGTTAATGGCTTTCTAGGTGAGGCTTTGATCATAGACAGTTTAATCTCAGACCCCATGCTCCTCCTGCCTTCTTCTTTACTCTTACTAAGATTTTTTTTTAAATTGCAAGGTTTTATTTTTAAATCAGTGCCCTCCTGTACCAGTACTAACACCTCTCCTTCCCGCAGAGCTGGGGCTCAGGTACTGCTCCACCCAATTCCAGCTTTGTAGGGATATTCTACTCTGCCCCAGGTTTGATCTGGCAATCTGGCGGCTTCTTTAGGGAGGCCAAGAATACAGGCTAAGGGCTGAATTTCTTCTGCAGGTTTCACCAGAGTGATTGTCATTGAAAAATATACCTCCCAAAACAATCCCGCAACTACATACATAGGTAACGCTGCTTTCCTCAGTTCCTTCGTGAATTTGAAAAGATAGCTAGAAGCACTTGTAGCCCTGCCTCATACACTCTCTGGGTCACCAGTGGGGTGACAGGATGGAGACGGACAGGAGGGAGAGGTTTCTGGGAAGCTGGGGGTCTCTTTACTGCATTGGGGCACCTCTCGAGTACTGCAGCTGCCTCGCCGCAGCCAGGCTTCAGCTCCACTCACTGAGATACAGGGAGAAGCGCAGTACCAGCCTGGGATGCTCAGGTTTACCTACCACCGGAGCTTGGGGCAAATTTGCAGCAGTTACGGTTGGTCTCGTGCAATATGAATATGAAGTCAGTCATCACTTCAAAAGCTGCGTTTTCCCTTCTTGAAGTGCTGGGGAAAGTACCCATGTGTGGAAACCTCAGAAGTCGCTCCAGGTCTACTCTCCTTTGCTTGCTGTTAACTCCAGAGCAAAACAGCCCTTCCCCATCTCTTGCTGAATTCTGACATGTACTGGGGCTACTTGCAGCCCCAGACATTGCTATGGGGCAGACTGTTGATGAGGTAAGGCAGAGCAGTGCCACCAGGCTGTGGTGTGCAAGCCCTGTGCTCAGTGTAGTGCCATGCTGGGGGCTGGTGATGCTAAAAGCCCATCAGGACTTTGCTATCTGGCCTTGGGGGCCTATGCCTGCCACTAGCCACCTCTGCCCAGTGACAGGAGCAAGCATGAACATGCTGGTGTCCCACAGGCCAGCCCTGCATTTTCCTTCTCATGCAGGGCTCATCCGAAATGGTGGGAATAGACATGAGTCTCTGTGGACCTCCTTAATCCAGAGTCATTCCTGAGCAAGGCTAGGAAGAAACTGCTTTCCAGTGATGCTCTAGCAACCGTAGCTCTCCAGACCTGTGTGCAGGCTCATGTTTTCCTCTCCCATCTCTAAGATGTGGAGAAGCAAGGCAGGCCCACATACAGGATGATGTGCCCCAGACCGCACAGTGACTCTGTGGCAAAGACATGAGCCCCAGCCAGACACAGCAACAAGCACACTGCCTAGCCTGGAGTCAGCCCAGCTCGGTCCTCCCTGGACAGACCAGCAAAGCTCCTCTGGGCCATGTCCTTGTCCCCACACACAATCTCCCTCCAGTACTGGGAAGCATGCTGAGCTGCGGCTGGGTTATATTGCTCCAGCCTGGGAGGTGCACGAATGAAGTCTTTTCAGGCAGATTCATCAATCTCCATGGCTTACAGCCTAAACAAGCACATATCCTATCTTGAAGGAAGCACGGCAATTTTAATGTTTTTGGTTTGGTGGTTTTTTTTAAAGATGAAATCCAGAAGGGCTCATGTAAGTGAGACCCCAAGGCAAATTATGCTGAGCTGGTGCCTCGTGCCCCAGACTCCCAGGGCAGAGCAAGGACTCACTGGCTGGGGGCTGGCTGGGCTCCCAGCTTGCTGAGCAGCCATCAGGCCATACAACGAGCTGAATCAGCTTTTGCCAAGCCCACCAAGCTTCCACCAGCCTTTCCTGCACCACCAGTGACCACCAGCCCAGGCTTACTCGCCTTCCTCAGCACCCAGAACACGCATCAGTACGTGCATTGAAATATCATTTCTGTTTTGGAGATCTTAGAAAAAGCTCTTGCATAGTTCGTCACATGGACAACAGTACCAAAATAAAAGAAAAAAAACCCCACCCCAAAAGAACTCCTTTACAAGACTTATTGCAGACTTATTACAGAGAAAAAAAGAGGTGCTCATCCAGGTCAGGCCAATTTTCTCCTCCCTCCTCCAGGAAGTGGGCGACCAGTATCAGGATGCACCCAGAGCCCAGCAGACCAGGTGAAAATCCAGCCTCTGCCATTCTGAAATCTGAGTGGGGAGCAGTGGAAAAAGTCCTTTCCTCCCAGAGGAGATGGCTCTGATGGAAAGATGGCCCTGAGGAACGGCAGGCTTGGCTTGGGACGATGCCTGCAGACTGCTCAGATTTATTTGCAACAGGCGAGTTTTCCAAAACAAAAGGAGAAGAAGTTGTTTCAGTAGAATCCAAACCTTTTGCCAGAAAGGTATCATTTTGGTGACATATTTAGAGGAAACCATTCAATTTAAAGTTCATCTTTATACATTATATTCTATTGTGGCTCACTCACAATATGTTATGTAATATATATCACACACCCAATTTGCATGCTGAATTTTAATATAACAAAAATGCTGAGGAAGTGTCACTTCAATTTTCCAGAACAGCCCTGAGGAATGTTTGCTTGACCAGAAATTTACATTTTTCATTCCTATTTGGAACAACAACAACAAAGAGGTCGATATTTCCCACGAAATGGGACTCCGGGGCTCCGACCTGCTCTCCTAGACAGTCTGGGGAGAGCAACTTTAAAGGCAGACCAGGCAAAATACTCCTGATGCTTTCTGTTCTCCATTCCATCCTGCACCGTAACAACTGATGTCTTCAAAAGAAACAGCTCCTCGAAGTCGCAGGAAGAGCAAAAACCCTGAAACAGACCCTCCGTGCCCCAAAACCATTCCTCTTCAGAGAGCACTCCCTCTGGGCAAATGAACTTCAAATAATTCCTCCCTCTCTCCCCCTCCAAAGAAGCCCTAATGACACCTTGTCCGTGAACTTAATGTGTTTTAAACTATCTCCATGCCTGGCCACATACTTGGAATGTCCCCTAAGGACTGCTAAAAAGTCACAAGCAGGAAAAAAAAAAAAGACAAAAGCTTCAGTCTGGGTCCCTGGGCTCCCACCCCCACAGAGGGGGGGTTGCCAGCACTCGGCATTACCTTCTGCACACCCGGGCAAGGCTCCTGGTAGATGGAGCCGGGCGCGAAAGCAGCCCCGGGACACCAGACTGGGTTTGAACTTTTCACCATTTCTTTTTTTTTCCCCCCACCGTCTTGAGGGGGAGTTTTTTCTTTTTGGTTTGAAAAAAGCCCTTCAGGAAATGATTTAGGAGCAGAGAGCATGGTCAGCTAATGGGCTGCAGCTGAGGCAATGTGGGGCTACCCTCCTGTCCCTGCAACGACTTCCCGGCTTCACACGTGTGCAAGGACTCTCCTCGTGCACACGCATGTGCCCATGCACACCTGGCACACCCTGGCTCCTTGGCCAGGCAGAACTGGAAACCCTCTGGAAAATAATCAAAATCCCCATACCCTCCAAACGGCAGCTCCCCTCCGCACGTGTTGTTGAGAAATAGGGACTAAACAACTCGTGCCCTTCCCCTCCGGCACTTGCCATGTGTCCCTGTGTACTTTACCTTGCCCTTGCTCAGTGTTCTACCGAGGGACCCTACCTACTGTAACAAACCAGCAATTGCTGCCCAAATTGCAGCACAGTTCCTGCACCCCCAGGCTCTGGGCAGAACTCTGGGTTGGTATCAGGGAGACTTTGAGGCTGAGAGTTTATGAGTTCCCGTACGTGCATTACCCTCCCAGAGAAAAGGAAGCTAGGCTTCAATCACAGGCAGTACGACAGCAGCCTCTGCTGAGTGCCATGTGTGTGGGAAGTGCAAAGGCTTTTGGAGTCACAGGTTGCCCTGCACTCTCCCCCGGCACCCCATCACCCATGCCTTGAATAATATATTGTCTTAATTTTCCTGCTGATGTAGAGAGGCAAAGTGCATCTTTCAGCAGGGCAGAGGAAGCACAGCACCCCAGAGTCCTGGTGGTGGAGGTGTCTTTCCTGTTTCTCTTTTGGGGGGAAGAATGGTTGAGACACCCACTGCCAAGACACCACACTGGTCTTCCAGAGCCTCCCACTGCCCACTAGTTGCAAAAATGGCTATGGCACGGGTGATGGGCAGAATGCAGTGGGAAGGCATGCTGCCACTGGGAGGGCAACAGGGTAGGAGACATCTGATCAGGTGCCCATGTTCTCCTCCATGCTTCAGGAGATGGAGGCATCTGCTTCAGGGAAGAGAGCATTTCCCCTGGGTCTTCACAGTGGTGCTTGGACTCCAACACATATGTAGACACCTAAATTTGTGTGAAAACCAGTGGTACCTTGCAGGTTGCTCCTAAAAATTCTTTCTTTTGAGCTTACCTAATCAAGAAAGTCCCATGGGTGAAGGAAAGCCTGTACCATGCCTGGCCATTGAATAAAACCTGGCATTTCCCACCTGGATCTCTCTAGCTCTAGGTCACCTTGGGTGGAGAGGATGGACGATGGCCCTTCATCTTCAGGCAAGAAATGATGAGCCTGCTTTTGAAGGCCATTGCCACCATCATGGATAAAACCCTTAGAAGCAAGTGATTCATGAGATACAGTAGAGCCAGGGCAACATGGAGGCCTGCTTCCTTGGCCAGCATCCTGCAGGGCTCAGTGGTGTTACAGAGCAGCCCAAACTTTCCAGCCGGCCCTGTCTCCCTAGGCTTTCTGTATTTACCACAGACCCAGCCCTCCAGACAGAGATATGTGCTTCATTCACAATCTTCCAGGTTCTTAATTAAAAACTGCAAAATTCTCAAGATTAAAACAGGCAACCATGCAAGCCCTCAGGTAATTTTACCATTCACTAAAAAAGAAAAAAAAAATCTAGAAAATATTCATGAGAAAAACTGAAAACAATTATTCTGCCCTTTAGAAGAGCATTATCATTTCCCAGCTAGCTCAACCCAGATGCTGCAGGAATCAAACTGATCTGCAGAACGGGTCTGGGGCCGTCTCTGGGGTAGGTGACTCTCTGTCCCCAAAGCATGTGCTGGCTGTGATGGGGCTTCTGCCAGCAGGCAGCGAGGGCTGTAGGGCAGGAGAGAGGAGGGCAAGGACTTGTGTGTGTTTGGGGTATGGCTGATGCTTAAGCAAGAGTTTGGCTTCTCTTTCCTGTTTTCCACAATTCTGGAGGCTGGAGGCAGTGCACTGTGCCTCTGAGACAAGGTCGCTGTTGGATGGTGGCTGAGGACTAGGCTCTGGGATGGCACTGGGGTGTGGAGATGGAGTGAGAGACCACAAAGGAGTACCGTGGGGCTGCTCTGGGGCCATGGGGGCTGTGACAACCAGGGTTGCTCTACGCAGCACCTGCACACCTGCACGTCCTCTGGTGTCAGCTGCTTTTTTCTGTGCCTTCCCTGATGTTTTCCACCAAATTAAATTAACATTGTCTCCCACTAGCTTGCCATGACCATCTATTTACTTATTTGCTTCCAATATGCCATCAGGAAAAACTTCTTAAAGTTACCCAGTTTGCTTCCCTCTGCCTCCACCCGGCCCTAATTAACAAAACATTGCCGTTAACGCACGTGACACCATCAGTGGGTTGAGGGGCAGAGGCAGCCCCAGAGCCAGACATTATCCCCATTCATCCACCCCTCCTTTTTGGAGAAGCAAGCCAGGTTTCGATGTGGAGGTGTGGGACTGCTACCCCTGCCCTCTCTGACTCCCACTGCCTCCCCATGCCCGGTTTCTCACCAGGCAGTCGGACAGCTTCTTTGCGGCCTCACAGGCAGCAATGGGGAAAAAAAAAAGAAAGTTGGGTGTTTTTTTTAATTTTAAAATTATGCTTTTAATTTTTTTTCAAACTAAAAATACCCTTTCTTTTTAAAGTTTCCAAGCACGATGCCCTGAAGAAGCAAGAATGACAGATGCTGCCGAGTACAGATGTTTTGCTTTCCTTTTTTAAATTTTAATTAGTAATATTTTGCACACCAAAACTCACAGATGGCTATCCCCATCCCTGTGACTGGGTCAGGCCAGGACTAGAATGACCTGATGGGGGACATGGCCTAACTACCTGCACAGTGGTTATATTTAGGCACAACTTTGTCTCTGTCTTATTAACCTATTAGTTACCATTGCTTCACTGGGCACATCCAAACTGCCCTTGCCCTTATCTCCGAGGCCGCCTGCTTCCTTTCACTACAGGTCTTCTGGGCAGCCAGCTCCCCACAGCCCTTCGGCAGCCAAAAGCCTAAGTGGACCCCATCATATGGCTCTTCCAACAGCCCTGCCTTCACCCTCCCAGGCACATCCAGCCATTCTATAAGGTTTTTTTGAGACATCAAAACATCAAACCAGCCCATTGCCTTTCACCCTTCAGGTGTCATGTGTGGGGCTCTGCTTCTCTAACACAACATTGCGACTGCAGGGCTAGCAAGGGTGCAGAGTTGGGCTCTGGGCAACACACGGTGAGATACTACCACAAGGATGGCTGGAGACAGCACTGGGGAGAGGATTTACCCCCTCTTCCATGGACTTCACGTGCCATATCTGCCTTGCAGGGCAGTGGTGCCTCTTCCCTGCGTGGCTCTTGCTTCCCAGTGGGACTCTTTGCTCCAAGAAGCCCTGCCGGGAAGCCACCTTCCTACAGCGAGCATCACAATTCCTGTTTCGCTGCCTTGTTGCATGTGCACTGACCCATGTGTAGGACTCATTGCTCCCAGGGAAGGAAAAATACAAGAGCAACATCAACTGATTTCAAACTCTGTCCTGCTGGGAAGGTTTGTGCTAGCAGCTAGGAACAGTGATGAGTTTATAGAGAGCGCTGCTCCCCACGTGAAACCTGGCTGTGAGGAATGGAGAGATGGCAGGAAGAGACGACAGACTCTGCAGCATGTACTTATGTATATTATACAGCAGGTGTTAGTCAGGAGTCCCTCTCACTGCCCCATCAACATACTGGAAGAATATTAAAAAGGCTTCCCTAGGTTTTCAAAGGACTCCCTTTGCTCTGATCAAGGCATTGCTGCACAGGAACAAAATCGTGGAGCTGCAGACACCTCTGTGAAATGTCGCTTGCTGAACTGTGGTGTCAAAAACTGCAAAGTGGGAGGCAGAACTTATTAGGAAGGATCAGACACCAAATCATGGTGTGGGATAGAGCCACGTACACCTCTGCCTGAGGCGTGGGGTGCGACTCCTTTCCTCGTCTTTCAGCGAGATAAAGGTAGAAAAGGTTTAGAGGATACTGGCAAAGATGAGCAAAGGGCAGGTTTTCGGATGGGGAGCAGGTACCTAGGTGGGGGTTCTTCTGCAGCAGAAGGGGTGGCTGGAGGGGGAAGGAAGCAACATGTGATTACCTGTGGATAGGAAGTACATCTGAGCAGAGCACCCCATCTGCACTGCTTCTGGAACCATGTGGTAAAACAAACCCAAATTCTCCAGGACTGGTCACCTCTGGCAGCTTGTGTGCACATTCTCCTGCATCTTGGATGGAGGCATTGAAGTCCACCAGCAACTTAGCATACCCCAGAACACAGCACCGGAGGAGGAATGGTCAGAAGAGGAGAAAGGCTCACACGAGGCTGAGAAGAGAAAAAAGAAAAAGATTTTCCTCATGGAGATGCTGATTGCACAGTTTGAAAGAGACCAGAGGTCTTGCATCTCAGGAATGATATATGCCTAGCAAATGCTATCCAATCAGCCCTAATTGCACAGTTCTGAATCTCCCTGTCTAAGGTGTGACATGCATTACAAGACGCCAAAGCAGAGGACAGAAGACAACCCAGTTTCTTCGCTCTGAGCATATATGTTAGCCCTTAAGACCCTCCCTGGAGCCAGTTACTGGTTAACAAAAATCACACATCTTCTGAACCAGGCTGGCAAGAAGTCAAACCAAATGGAGCCATCAGCCACGGCACCATCAAAGCACACAGGCTTGGGCTGTACTAGCTGTCTGGGTAGCCTTGAGGCTGGAATACAAGGGGGGATGTTACATGCAGAAAGAGGGACAGCATGAAAAACATGCTAAAAATATAACTGGCAGACAAACTGGGAAGGACTGGCCATGACGAGTATGCATTGATAGGACCATCCAGCTCTCCTGAGTGGATATCCTGAGATATCTCCAGGGATATCTCAGGGAGAGCCAGTTTGCAGGAGACCCTACCAGGTGTCTGTAACGGGGTGAACCTACACTAGCAGCAGCCCTGCTTCATGTCAGTAAATGGAGCTGAAATCCTTCGCCTTCCCCAGGCCACAGAGTTTCGTATAATAGACCCCAAGTGCTCCAAAGCCCAGCCAGGTTTGTGTTTCGGGGATATGGCTGTCTGCCTTTTATTGCGTTTTGCTCTGCTGTTCTATTATACTGCACAATAAAACACCAGCTTCCTCCTCTCATTAGCCATTTGCTTGTGCTTGAAGAGCACTGAGCGTTTTCATGTGCCTATGAAGAGAGGTGTAATCTGCTCTTTGGGAGTCGCTCACCTCCCCACAGACCCCCAGCATACCGCCTGCATTGCAAGAGTGGCCACAGTGCACGCGTGTGCATATGTGTGTCTGGCTACATGCACAGCTACAGCGGCATCACAGAAAAACTGCTCTGAATGTACATTCCTCAGGATGAAGGGTCAAGCAGGCAAAAAATGGGAAAAGCAAAATTCGTGGTTATCTGGGTAACTTTAATTTGTCCTCTTTATGCTTCTACCTCCTGGATTAAATGATGTATGGGGACCTATAAAAAACAGTGAATTTGAGTGTCATCAAAGACAGCACCATAATGCATGGGTGAGAAGAGGCAGAAATAAGGTATTTAGCCAACAATTTTTTTGAATTTTCTGCATTAGATACAGCTTTTCCCTTGCAAATTTTGGTTTTTGTTTGGTAGTTTCTTGCTTTTAGCATTTTTGTGATGCTTCTTATATAAAAACAAGGTTATATTATGGCTGCAGCAGCCCAGCATCTTGTGAAGCCCCTTGGGTGGTGGGAGGAAAGCAGAGATAACATGAGCTTTGGGCATCAGATGGCAAATCCAGGCAGGGATTGTACAGGCAGGGATTGTGCTAGGTAAGAGACAGAGCATTCATTTCCCCTTTGCTTTCCTAAAGGGATGTGTGTGTAGAGAGGAGAGGAGAAGGGAACCATCTTGGTACAGGAGGTGACTGAGAGAGGCAGCAAGAGCTACCATGACCCTACCCAAGAGCAGGCAGGTCTTGCCCTCTGCTGCACAGACTCTAATTTGGAGGATGGAACAGGCCTGTGAGCTTGCAGATGTCTCCTGCCACTTCAGCATACGGGCCAGCAGTCTTTGGACCTCAGTACAGATCACAGCTACTCTTGTACATGCGTCCTGAAGATATGCAAAACCTTCCTGCTTCAAAGTGACGTGTCTCCAGCAAGGACTGATAGTTCCCTCTGCTTGGGAGGACAGTGAAGAAATGCCTTTGAGCTCCTTTTTCCATCTGAGAGATGGAAGAGAGGCTCACCTTTTTCCATCTGAGGAGGACACAAAAATCACATGTCCCATTCCTCAGCACCCTCCCCACAACCACCTCCAGGGACATTCTTCCCCAGGCCTTGTTCCTCTCTCTCTTCTTTCCTCTCTCTTTGTTGTCCTGCAATCTCCACAGATCAAAAGACANACACAAAAATCACATGTCCCATTCCTCAGCACCCTCCCCACAACCACCTCCAGGGACATTCTTCCCCAGGCCTTGTTCCTCTCTCTCTTCTTTCCTCTCTCTTTGTTGTCCTGCAATCTCCACAGATCGAAAGACAGTGCACAGTTCCTGCCATTTAATCAGTTTATTTAGTGGTGGTAATTTTTCTTAAACCTTCCGTGGCAGAAATAGGCTATTTCCAGGAAATTTCAGCTTGTTTTTTTCAGTTTCTAGAGTTGAGCCTTTGCTTTCTAGTTGCAGAGAAAAGCTGGGCAATGTGTTCCTAAAATAGCAAAGAGCAAATGCTTCACATTTTTTAGATCTTGCCATTCATTTTTAAACTGATCTGTAGAATCTGATAACTAAGGGATTTTAAAAGTTGGATGATATTAACAACAGAACAGAGCATCCGGCAGCTCCTCTCCTTCATTTCTGGTTATCAACAGGTAATCCTTCATTAGTCTGATGCATGTGGTTAGGCTTCTCAGTAAGATAAAATATCCTTTTCTGAGTCCTGTCAGCCTGAAATCCCACTAATTTTTATCTGGAGTGATTGGTAAGAATATCTGGGTTGTTTCTCTTTCCTTGACCCAATAACTGAGGGATCAAATTAAAAGCAGTGGGAGGAGGAAGAGGAAGAAAGGGTGTGCTGAGGAAGCAGAGACTTTGTATCTTCCAGGAGAGACAGCACCAGTGTTGGGAAGAGGTGAGTGTCTTAAGACATCCTTAAAAACCAGCTCAGGAACCAGCAGACACATTAAAATCTTACCAGCCTAAAGAAAGCCCTGTCCTACCTTGCCCTGCCTGATTTGGGGTGCAGAAACTCTGCGGCTGAATTAGGTTATCGCTTCCATACCGTGACCTGACTCAGTTATGAACATTGCAATGAGTAGCCCGTAGTTCTGCTGGCTCTGCGTGGCTTGTGCAAATGCAAAGTGATGCACATGGGGAAAAAATGAGAGATGCACACAGCTGTATCCAACAGAGAACAAGCTATTATCCTCCTGAAAGGGGATTTGGTGTGGACAGACTTTCAAAAGTCTTAGCCTCCTGTTCATTAGCAGTCAAAGAAGCAAACAGAAAGTTGTGCCTTATTAGGAGAGGAATGGAGAAGACAGCTGTGCGGTTGCATGGACCGCAGTGAAGCCACATCTCAGATTCAGTGTGTGTCCTCGACCTCTGTCTCAGACAAGACACAGAGCTGGAAACAGCAGAGGAAAAGGTGACAGGGCTCATCAGAGGCACAGAATGGCTCTGGACACAAAGTGACTGAATCGGTTAGGATTCTGCAGCTCAGAAAAACAGCCAAATGGAGATGTCAGAAAAAACCTGACAGGTTAAAAGAAGGTAGAAAATTAAGTATTTCTATTTGCTGTCGCCTACAATGCAAGGGGAAAGAAGCATCCAAGGAAATCACCAGGCAATGGGCTTAAAATGAACACAAAAATGTGCTTCCCCCCCCCCAATATGTATTTAAATTGTGGAGTTTGTTGCCAGCAGATCTTGTAGATGACAAGAGTTTTGACTGTTTCCAAAAGTGACTAAGCAGCATAAGTGAAAAAGAAAAATCCCATCAAGAGCTATTAAGGGCAAAGATATAATCTTGAGAGATGTGGGGGTGAAGAGGGTATGGACATATATACCTCGTCTCTTGTGCTTCTCTCCAAAATTTTCACTAGTGGGAAACCCTCTGTAGCCGGTAGCACCTTCACAGGACAAATGATAAGGATGAACATACTGATGCTCACCAGAAGACCCTGACAGCAGCCAGTAGTGTCCACCTCAAACACAGTAGGACAAGCGTGTAGTTGTGCTTTCCCAGCTGCTGGCAGCTTCCCTGCTGCCAGCGATCTGCTGCTCTGGGACTTCCTTGGCAGTTTCTGAGCAGTTCTCTGCTAACCCCACCACTAACTTTGTGAATTTTGTGAATTTTGCAAAAGGCTGCAATGTCATTAGGCAGTGACACGCAGATGCCTAGCTGCCTGGTGAATCTCTGCATGCTGTGGATCTCAGCTGATTTATTCCAGCTGAAGATCTGACTGGACACGGAGTCAGAAGCAATGTATCATCTCATCTCCTATTGCTCCACGTGAGCATCAAGCACTGTGCACTTCCCAAAGGAGTGGCACCTCTTTGTCTGGTCCACGTTACTGCTATGATTTCAGCCCACACATCCCACAGTGCTGAAGGCACGGATCAGTGCCAAGAGAGGCTCACAGAGCAGCTCAAAACCCATACCTCAAGCCCAATGTCATGAAAGCATTTCTAGCTTTGATATGTGCTGAAAGTATCAGCCTGCGTGCTCAGGAGAAAGCTCTGGTGTGCCAGGCAGGCAGGGAATAGGGAGCCCTTGGCCAGAGGAGCTTCTCAACTATGAAACATCATCACTTTGCAGCTTGAGAAACAAAAGAAGGACTAAGAGAGTCCTCATGCCCAGTCCACACAAAGCGCCTGTGTCACATCCAGAACATGAGCCCCTATCCATGATCCCAAGCCCACACAAAAGCATTTGTGCTAAACACCTTGGCCTCTTCATCGGAGACAGCATTTGCATCTAGGTGCATTCAACCTGTGTAGAGCATGTCCATTCTACAAAACAGAGCACAGCACAGAGATCTGAGCCAAGACAAAGCCCAAACAGCAAGTAAACATCATGTAGTGGAGGACTCTGAAGCCTGAAGTCTCAGGTCAAGTGCAGCTGGGTCTTGATAACCCAAGCACACAAATCCTGGCTTTTAGCAGGCTTGATTTGTTGGATGGTGCCTAGGCACAAGGAGCTTCACACCCTGTTGCCTCATCCTATGCTGAGGTCTCCAGCCAGGCTGGAATTTGCAAGCACAGGTCTGTCGGTGCAGACATGGTCTTAACTAGGTCAGCTGAAAGACAAAGGAAGACAGAGGGAGATGGGGTCCCCCAGTGCAGCAAGGGCAAGAGGCTCATTTACCCTCCCCACCCTGGAGACCCCAGCAGTGGGATGGCTGCCTGCTAACGCCCAGGAACACGTGGGCAAACCAAACAGCAAGCAATACTGCTAGCTGGAGGGAAAGCGAGACCTGTATTTCCCCCTCCCTGGCCACATCCCCTGCAGTGTGATCACACTCCCTCTCTGAGTCGCCCCATGGTTGGAGCCAGGAAAGCAGTGAGCACCCTGGGCACGTGTGTTTGTACCAAGCAATGCCTGCCCTGTGAAAGGTGATTATTAGGTTGTTCTCAGCTGTGACGACACCCTCGCCTCTCTGCTCTCACTTCTGCCTTTCCCATATTTCCAAGAGATAATGATCTCATAACTGTTGAAGATCACTCCTTCTCCACTCTTCCCCTCCCTGTCCCCCTCCTCTGTTCATTATGGAATAGAAATGTTATCGACCAACAATCACTAGATGTCAAAAAACCTTATCGCAGAATCCAGCTGCCAACATAGCCTAAACGTGCTTAGGAAATGCCAGTAAATTACAGGAGAGAGAGAAAGTGAGTGAGGGAGGAAACATTAGGATGAGCAGAGAACTGCAATTAACTGCTCCACATTTGGAAGATGCAGGAAATGTATGGAGGAAAGCAGAGCTAAGGGTTCATTGATCTTGGTAATTGAGGGGAAACTGAGAAATTGATGGTTTAATGGGGTTCAGCTAGGAGGAGAGTGTGCTTTGTGGGCCATACTGGGGCAGGGAGACCACTGCTGTTAGGCACAAGGCTTAAGACCCATCCTAGTTAGGTCACAGCACTAGAGGTATCCCTCAGAATTCCTTGGAAGCATCTTGTCTGTGTTGTTCAGGTTGACACCTCTCTGGAGAGGCGTTCTTGTCTCATGGCGATGTCTAGACTATGTTCTTGCATTGGCATAGACCTGTGACCAGCCTTCTTTCCAAATGACCTGGATCCCAGGCCTTGGGCATTGGCTTGTCATCAAGGCAGCTTGGGATCAGTCGTCTCTAAGGGCATGTCCAAGAGTGACCTGGAGAGGGGTCAAGCCAAGCCAGACTGAGTCTGCCTCCATTTATCCCATAATTCCTTCAGACAACATAACGTGGAAGATACTCCCGCATCAACCCTGGCACAGACTTCCCCCACTGCCCTGAGATTTACTGTGTGGCTATTAACAGCCCTGGGGGTAGGATGTGAATAACTTCATAAGGAGCTCCAAACATACTGGAGGGTTGCCCATGCAGATCCTACTGCCTGTTCCAGGAGCACAAGGGGGAGCCCTGTACAGCCCTAGCACAGCCAGACCACGGGTGGAAGCCAGCAGCTCTCTGGCCCTACCTTGTAACGCCATGGTGCTCAGGGGATCCTGCCATACCGTCTTCTGCTATGGTAAGATGTGATTACTGTCACCTCAGCTGGACAGGAGATTGGATGGTCCCATGCAGTAGTGTCCAGCAGTGAGTTCTGCTGGGAGAATGGGCTCTTCTCTCTTTGAATGCAAATCTCTTCACAGGGATTGCATACCATAGCCTTCTCCAAGCTGCCTGAAAACCAGGAATTCGTGTTAGATCTGCATGATACGGGATCACAAATGTATCTCATAGAGTAATCTAGTCTCTCCTTCTCTCCCTTCCTTCAAGGCAGGATCTCTGGAGAAGTCCTGGAATGTTCATCTTCTCTATTTCCAATCACCAACACCTTATTGTTCCCCACAGACTTATCTTCAAATATTTTAACCCACAGGAGTGGACCTTAGACAATGCAAACTGCCACAAAAATCTGGAGGCTATCCTACAGACCCATCTGACCTCTCTCCCTCCATCTCCATCTCTCCTTCTTCTATACTTTTATATCTCCCTAAACCAAGCTTCCAGCCCCAGGGCCATTTCAATCCCCCAGCCTCCTAATGTATGCTTCACTTCCCCTGACCCCTGCTTTCCACTCTATCATTGCTTTTCTTCTCACACCCCACATCCTTTTCTACTCAACAGTAAAAATTTTTAATAATGAGAACAATCATCCATTGGAATAATCTCCCCAGGGAAGTGGTGGATTCCACAACATTGGACAGTTTTAAGATTCAGCTGGACAAGGTGCTGGGCTGTCATGTCTAGACCATGCCTTTGCCAAGAAAGGTTGGACTGGATGATCCTTGAGGTCCCTTCCAACTTGGTATTTTATGATTCTATGATCCTCCTGATTTTCCATCCTGTGCACACCCTCCCTATGCTGTGAAAGATGCTGCAGAGAATGGAGCATAACTGGAATGGAAAACATGAAACACTGCTTAAACACATTGCCATGACCTTGCTGCTCTATGGGAACAGTCCAACCTTGGCTCTTACCCCATGTCAGAGGCAAGATGTTTTAAGGCTGTTTGTACCCCTGAGGAAGAAACACTGACTGGTACACTTCTCAAGGACAACCGCAGGTCCTTTACTGTGATTTCCTTGTCATGCTGTAAACGTTGAGTCCTCATTCAGGAACCATAGCCTTGACGTCCTGCAAGCATGGGTATCGCTTACTCCTTTAGGAAGATTTTCAGGTCAGACTGCTCACCACCTGCTGGATTAAATAATCACTTGCAAAATTCACACGCCCCTTGGATATGTTAGTGTCTACTAGTACAAGATCATTGCTTGTCACAGCAGCTCTACTCAGCTCATGCTTTGCACAGCTGAGGCAGGCACCAAGAGGCACTTACCTGTGTTCCTCCATATGCTCTCTGCCCTGCCTGCAGCTGCTGCCACAGCTGGGAGCTGCATGACTTGGAAATGCTATGCCTCCAACTCTCCCCAGGGCTTTTCATGGCTGCAAAAGCACACTCAGGTCCAGGATTCCCTTTAAAACCTGCATAATCTAGGTAAATCTAGGACAGCTTAATAATTTTCCCTAAATGTACTAGAGGATGAGCAGAAGATTGTTCTTTTTCCACAGGGTCATTTCCCCACTCTTTGCAATGAGACATTGCCATTTAAGAAATAGCGGATCACATGTATTTGGCCAGTGAGTGCATCCAAGAAAGATGCTCAGGGTTTGGAAAAATATACTTAACCTCCTCCAGGAGATGATGACATTTCAGTCTTTCTAATTAAGTTTGTGTCCCAGGCCAGCAGAATCTGGAAGATACAAATCTCATTTTTCCCTCCTTTGTATTAAACTGAATTTAATGTTTGTGTAAGATAACAAGATTACATCCCTGGATGTGTTGGTTCCAGCTCCCCACGGACACTGCTTAGGGCAACATGGTCCTCTCCCGACCAGCCCCTGGTCCTTGGGCTCTCAGCTGCAGCTGCTGCTAGCTCAGCTATGCCATGCTTGCAATGCAACCACTTGCAGGGGAATCATGGAGAGACTTAGCCTTCTTGAGGAGTTTCAGACAGTGACACCCAGCAGAGGAAAGAGAAAACATGATAAGCACCATAGAAACTTGTCCTAGCCATGGTGCCTAGCTAGGCAAAATGGCCCTTGTAGCTGTGACACCTGTGCTGCTGTGTAGGGTTGGATAGTAGCGACAAAAGAAAAGCTGGAACTCTAGAAATCACAATCAACCTTTCCAGAGACAGTTTCTGTCTGCAAGTGACCTGGAATAAGGCAAGTATCTAGACACCAGCTACTGCTGTGAAATTCTCAAAGCCTGGACAAAGCACCATGTCTGACCACAAGTGAAGGTGAATCTTCAAAAACAACCATAGTGACACTGCTTTCACAAGATTTCCAACCACCCACTGAAAAAAAATGACTGCACATGGCTCTGCTTGTCAGTGCTGGCAAATGCCATCACCATCCAGCCATCATTTGCTGACGTAGATCATAAAGGTCCCGCAAGCTTGTGCTGTTTTTTCTCTGTCTGTTCTACTGGGCACAGCTGGAGCTATAGACCTGCCCTTCCTTCTTCCTTATGCATCTGTGAATGTAATGGAGCAAGTGGTCAGCCTGAAGTATATTTGCTACAGAGCTGCAAAAAGCAGTGGGAAAATCCTTTGTGGCAGCACTCCAGCAGTGGAAGCTAGCTCTGCTCCCACGGAGACCTGCCCTTGGGTTGTGTCTGATGTGCTGCACTGAATGCGGCAAAGTTTCACATGTAGAGAGGTTGGTCCTGTCTTTTGGCCATGAGAAGAAATACTCAACACCCCAAATACGGACAGCTTCATCCTTTCCTTCACTGGGGACTAATGCCTGTGAATCTGCCTGCACCCAACTGGGGAACCAGCCGAGGCCCTTGCGTTAACATTGACCCACAGAAGGAGGAGCAGTCTGTCTTCTCAGCCATGTAGATTTTCTCTTGCCTTATGTTACCGCAGAGAGTCTCCCTGACCACAACAGCCTTCAAACCCCAAGAAGCACCTGGTGTGTGATAGTTAAGTTGGAACTCCAGCTGCTGCTGGGAAACTCCTCTGCTCCTTTGGAGTCTCCAATGCTTCCTTATCTCTCTGCTCCCTCTGCTCCTGCTGTGGACCCCTGGGAACCCGCCGTCCTCTCCACCAGCTCTCACTGAGCAGCCTTGCCTCCCCTGAGCAATTATGAAGGTGCCACTCTTCATTTGGCTGGGCCCGCCATGCGGCAAACTCACGTAGCCCTCAAGGGACGCAAAAGTCAAGACAATTTCACAAGGAAAGTAGAAGCTTCCACTTTCAGTTTTCTCATTCTTTCCCATCCCCTCCACTGCAGCGGTGGGAGGGTGGAAGAAGAAGGAACACTTGATGTGGCTGAAATACATCAAACCCAGAAGCTTCATTAACCATGCTCAAGAGTTATTGAGACCTTCCTGGTGCTCCAAGGCTATTTAGTTGGCTGAAAGCTTTTAAGTGCAAAGCCACTGGATATGGGCCAAATTCTGTGACTGTGATGCTGTCCATGACCTCCTTCGAGCTCCCTGGACTTTTTACCTCCCAGGTGTTCCAGCTGACCTGTAAAATCAATACACTAGGACTGTATATTTAACTGAGTGCTTGTCTTGGGTGAAGGCCTCCAAGATACAGATCACTGCTAGATATTTCTGGAAAAAGACAACTGGGAGACAAGAATGAAAAGGGTGTAAACATTGGTGCAATAAGGGTATAAACTCATGCTGTTGAGTAGAAATAACCCTTCTTGCTCCAGGAGCAATTGCACATTAATGATGAGTAGCTTGGAAGATCCAGTGGTCTGCAGACATTTTCTGGTAGCTCTCCTGCTTTGAATAAACCATTCAGTATTCATCAATATCCACCTTTCCAAAGCTCTCTGGATTTGACTAATACAGGGATTGGCCAGCAGGAGCCTGGTACTCAAATCTCCGACTGGAGCAAAAAAGGCTATGCATTTTTCATTTGCAAACTTGTAGTGACAGAGCGTGGATGGGGGAGAAGGCAGGTTTTCTCATCGTTGATCCCTAGGATCTGCAAGGCCTTCAAAGCCTGCTTGCTGTCTGAACTCATAAAGCTGCTATGATCCCAGCTTAGCATAAGCTGAGATCACAGTAGCCATGAGTGCTTCTAGCAAGCAGCTGGGGAACATAGCAGATAGCACCTCTGCAAGGACAACTTAAGGCAGTACAAGGGCAGTGCCTGCATGTGCCTGTTCTAATTTTGTATTAATTAGTGCTGTTAAAGCAGTACCCCGATGAGATCAAGCCCTCTGAAAAACAAGGGGCAGTGCTTGCTCCAAGTCTCCATCACCATCTGAGTATCCAGACTTACATTCTGCCTTAAGACAAAAGGTGACGAGAAGTAGTAAGTCTGTAAGTGTTATAAAAGTGAGAGGGGCAGCTCAGCATGGCCCCGGGTGCCTTTGCTGAAGACATTCTGGAGAGTGAACCATTTCAGATGCCAGCCTGAGTTTGTGCCTCCACTCCAGTCCTTCCCCAATGGAGAAAAATCTCATTTCCCACTGCTAATTGATGCACAGAGCCACTCATCTTACTGAAATTACAGAGAAGAAAGGGTTTTGGTTTTTTTTTTATTGGCCATTTATTAGCATTTTTAATTTGCTACATGAGGTAAGTTTCAAAAGGTGCCAGAGAGCAGTTTAAGAAATTAGCTGTTCTTAGCATTTTCTCTTCTTTCTGCCTGACTTGGGTCCTCAAAGCCTTAATTAAAACGAGGGAGAGCTTCCAATGCAAGGCACTGCAGACAACACACGGCTAGGCGAGCTGGAGCCCTCCACAGAGCATCATACTCCTCTGGGACTTCTGATGGGAGTGGGGAGCATGAGAGAGCAGAGGGGAGATGGTCGTCTCAGTCCTCTGTAGGTGTAAGAGATGCGTGGGCTGTGGAATGGGGCCACAACTCTGGGACCTGATGCAGGAAGCAGTCCTGGATCTGGGACCGGGTGAGAGGGGCCGGCAGGTAAGCATCATACCCTCAGTGGGAGACTGCTGGGGTCTCTCTCCTACTCCCTGACACCAGTGAGTACATAGATCCACTTACTGAATCCATTCATCACTAGGAAATATTTCTTCTCGTGACCCCATATTGTATCCCTTGCTGTCATGCAGCAGCATCACCAGACGTCTTGGGGTGTCTGGAGGAACAAAACGGTTTTGCACAGCTTTTCAAGCTCATTATATCATAATGTGGGAAAGAAGCTTACTGTAGGTTGGGTCACTTAAGGCCAAGAGCTAGGTTAAAGCAAGAGCAAATACCAACATGCAATGATAAACAGGTTGCAAAAAACCCCCCAAAACCAAAAAAAACCAAAACCAAGCAGCCTATCAAGATTATCAAGATCTTATGTAATGTTTAGGTTACTCCTCAGCTGCTTCAGCCCCTTCTTATCTTCATTTCTCATTCTGGTGGGTCAAGTGGGACACTTTCTCCATTGACTCCAACCATATTTTCTTCGTCTCAGCTAACCAATGCCTTCCTCTCCCCACAGGCCAGCCGTGCTGGGCATCCAAACTGAGAGTGCTGGGAAGAGGCCACACTGCTGCCAACCGATGTCCCAGCTGCAGCCTTGCTCTTATCCTCTGCCATGTGATTAATGACAGCAAGCACATCTCCACCTGCTCACCATGGGCTCACCATGCGCTTCAGCACTACCATCTTTACCAAGGCAGGAAAAGTGTAGGAGGCTGGAGAAGTGAAGGGCATGTTCTCCTTCCAGCAGTAGGGAAGTGGCCAAGGGAGAAGGTCCAGGGAGCTGTAGCCCAGCCTCAGAGCATACTGACATCTTTTCTTGACACTTGTCTTAGGATTTATGTTAGGGAATAAAAATTTATTTTGGAAGAAGTTTGGGAGTGGAAGGAAGTGTTGGCTAAGTCAGGGACAGAAGAGTGACCACCTGCCTTCTGCAGCATAAAGCAGCCATGTACAGATGAGATGCTATCCTTTGAAGAGAGAGTGGTCACCATGACCTTGCAGGAGTGGAAAATTTTGATCACTTTGCTCCACATGACTCCACCTGTTGAAATCCAAGGACAGACAGTGGCTAGAGCTGCACACGGTGTGGATTTACAGGCTCTGGATGGAAGCTGTCCCCAGCTGTCTGTTTGGCAATTGCTGTCTCAGCACAGGTCAGGGCCACCCAGGGCCATCACCCTCTGGGACTGGCATTTTTAGCTGTAGTTGAAACAGCATCTTTAGATTGTCTGCAGTGAAAACCTCCAGGATTAAGCCCTTTAGTTTGTGTACTGCCCCAGTTCCTGACCCTCAACTGCTACCATACTCAGGGACTTGACTAACCAGTAGAGAGGGGATCCTTACCCCTTCGCTCTTTGACTGGCAGCGGTTGGTAGTGACCACAGTAGATGAGACTGGAATTCTCTACTGGACTGCATCGGTCTCTCCATCAACCAAATGACCGGAATCTTTGAGAGTAAGTGATACATCGTCCAGTGGGAGACAAAGGTTGTGCCTGCAGACGTAACAGTTCAAAACTGTCCTCTAATGATGAGTCCCCTTCTGTCTTCATGCCAGGATTTCACTCAGCCTTTCCCTGGCACCTGGGCATTGAATAACTGCACAGAGCTGCCACTCTTACATCAGGTCTGCATAGGAAACACCTTTATATCTTGCTATCAGATTAGGGTCAATGACTTCTGGCTGGCTCCATGATAGCAGCATGAGAGGGGTGGAGCAGGAGATATTCCCTCTAGAGTATCTCCTTGCCATACAGGAACAGGTAGAGATGGCTATACAGAGGCTGTGACTAGTGCTGGCAGCTTGTGCAGGGAGCAGGAGCTTCTGCATACCCTGCAGACCCCAGGAGCCATGTTGTGTGTGGCTGGGTAGCATCTGTTCCTGCCTTCCCCACTGACTGTTCATCCCTCTCACATCCATAGGGCTCTTGTTAACATAGCTCTCCACTGATCGAACACTGCTGTCACGCTGGGCTCAGTTTTACTCTTCCTCCTCCTCTGAGGAGGAGTCTTCTGGGAGTTACTGTACCCCAGCTTTAATTAATACTGAGGAGAAAGTGAAAACAGCTCTTAGTTGATCGTGGCAGGGGAGAAGACCTAATAAACCCCAGGAAAGGAAGACTGACTGCAGAAGTCAGGGTTGTAAAATCAGAAACCTCTGAAGGAAGGCTGGGCTTGGGCTCTGCAGCCAGTTAGTATTCAGCTGGAGCACCACATTGTTACAGACAATGCATTAACATCAAAGCCGCTGGGTCAGCGTTTTTAGTTAAGTGATGTATTTGGTATTATATTTTTATTGTGTGTTTTTTGCACCGTGTTTTTATTTTTATGTTTTCATGTTCAAGTTTTTGCAAGAATTTAGTGCTGCTGAAAAGCACTCTATTGACAGGCTTGGAGATTGAAGATCTTTGTCTATACCCAGAGAAGGCAGAGTGCTAGCAGCCTGCTGGCACCACACTGGCTCTCTGCCTCAACCCCACTCACAGAGATCAGCTCTAGAGATGAGGGAGCAGTACCGTTGGCACTGCCAGCGGGGAAGGACAAGGAGATGTATTTGTGGGGCCCCAACCCAGGGTAAGACACTCTGAAACCCAGTTTGCCAAAAGCCCTTATGGTCCTATGCCTCATTGTGACAGAGGGAGTCAGGCACATCACACTGGGCTTTCAGGGTGGTGGGTGTCATGGATGCTTTTGACCTGCAAGCCAAAAGTCTATTTTAACAGCAGGGTTCAGAAAACCCCATCTGTTGCAGAGAAGTGGAGATGTCAGTCCCCTTCCTGTAGGACCAAGGTCTGTGCAAGAAACGGCTGAGATCATGCTTGGTTGGGTGATGGGTCAGTGGCAGAGTGAAGTCCCCCATCTCCTCTGATCAAGGGCACAGGCTAACATGGGTCACTGCTGCTGCTCAGTGGCTCTCCTCCCCAATACATTGCTTTTCCCTTGCTCATAAAAAGCTGAATTGACAGGAGAGGAGAGGATTAACCTTTGCCACCCATGTAGGCTGCTGCGTACAAATATTTCTCTCCAAAGCATCAAGTAATAAATGAGTCTTCATCTTTGTCATACGCCTTGGAGTCCATTTGCCATGTCTCCCCAAAGGCAGCACAGCGGGGCAAGGCAGTGTGTGAAATACAGGAAGACTATAAATCTCTCAAACACTGTATGGGCAGTTTACAGCTTGCAGTTTTCACTGAGAAGTGGCTGTAAATAATGGAGAGGGAAATCTGCCACCTGTCCCCAGGAGAGGATTTATTTGGGTGTAAGTGCTATAGATCTTCATATGTATACTGCTGCTGTAAATAAGCAAAGTTTAAGCAGTGACCGGGGTCTGTCTCATTCTCCCTCCCACACTCCTTCCCTCTCGGTTGTTTCACCTGTTTGTTCCTCTCTGTTTCCCTGCTGTTACAGACTACACCTCGCTCCTGAGGTGGTCAGATGCCTGGAGAGTCACTTAAGGAGGAATGAAGTGGGTTGTTGTGATTGAGTATACATTTTGCTTTCACATTCAGCCCATGCAAAGGATTTGAGGGGAATAGAATCTGATAGTTAGGATTCAGGACCCGCCGCTATGCACTCTTCAAATGCTCCTTTGAGTTCTTGGTTTAGGATTTTAATGATGCTGTTATTCTTGTGCAGAAGCATATGGTTTGCTCCAGTCTTTTGCAGTACGCCTGCGACTGTTTCAAGTCACTGTGCTCAGGAAGCTGCTGAGACTATTTGGAGGGAAGTTAACTCTTTGAAGACCTCCTCAGGCATCGAAGCTGCCGGTCTATGCAGCATGCTGGGGACAGCCCTGGGATGTGGCGTGCACCATGGCCTCCATAGCCAAAAGGCTTTGCAGAGGGCTGGCACTGTCAGGACATGGCTAAGAGGTAAGATGTATCCCTCAGGCATGGGGCCAAGGTGCAAGGCAAGTCCAGGCATGTGCAGCTTCACTTGTGGGGATGGTGAAAGTCCTGAAGAAGTCACTGTTGATGGACATAGCAAAGCAGCCCTCAAAGGGACTGCAGGCACAGTATCTGCAACCTACAGTCTGGCCAGTTGTTCTCCCCTGTAACCAAGACCCAAGTAGAAGGTTTTCTTAGGCTACATTTGGGAGCAGAGAAGGAGATCTCAGACACGCCTAGCTAGAGACTGCAGAAGGCTGCCCTCAGGCTGTGCATGTTGCATTGGAGGAGGAGCACATGGCCCATGGGTTTTGATATTAAGAGGTGCTGTCTGCTGCTGGCAGAGTTGCAAAAAACCCACTTGCTTGAAACTACCAGTCATTGTCAATCCAGAAGCACCTTTCTTCCATGCCTGGCTCCACATGTTCCTCCAGAGACTTCCTTGAGCTCCTCTCAAACTCCAGAAGAGGAAATGCAGATGTCCAGCCAGAGCCTCCCAGACATTCAGAGGTCCATCTGGTCCATTTGCTGCTCTCAACAAGCTGGAAAGAAACCAGAAATCATAACAGTAACAGAAGTAGTCACCCCACTGATGTGGGGTCAGAGCAGATCCCCATCCCTGTCAGCTTGGCACTGCACACATGTGCAAGAAAAAGGCAGATCTAATTCAAAACAGCTTGTAGCAATCTCTGCGATGCAAAAAAAACCCTGTCCTTCCCCTGCCCTTCAGTATCTTTATAAAGTCTACCCTCCCTTCCTGCCCATGCAGCGTCTTGCAGAAATCAGAGGAGAAACAAAGAACTGAGTACAATGGGACTTGGCATCCTGCAACAAAGGGCTCTGCGATTTCTTCAGGAGATCCCTGTAGCACGATTAGCATCTCTTTACATCATGTCTCCTTCTTTTGTATCCCCAGAGTAAGATAAAATTGTCACCAAGTGCCAGAAAACGAAGCTTAATGAATACTGAAAACACATTCACCTGCAGACTGGGTTGGACTGGTCCCAGACAGGGACTGATGGGTGATCGCTCTTAATTAGCATATTCAGAAGCTTGAGTGAGAAGAAGGAATACCAGGGATCAGAGCTGCGAGGGCAGTACAAGGGAACAGGGCTGGCGTTAATGAGGAAGGACAAGTGGTGCGGTCTGTGGCGTGGGCACGCATCCTATTCCCAGGCACGCATCCTACTTGCCTCTGCTCTCGCAGGCTCATGGCAAAAGGGGCCTTGGGGTGGTGGACATGGGTGGCGGGACACAGGCCTGCCTCAAAGCCACCCCTCTGTTCTCCCACAACATAGGTTGCTTTAACCACAAGTTTGAATGAGGAGCTGTGGCTTCGCCCTGGGCTTTGTTAGAGTCAAGGAGCTCCTAGTCATCTATGGCTGCCTGATATTTAGTTTCCCACAACTCAATAAACCAGAAAACACCCTCTGAAGGAGACAACAGAATTACTATTGCATTTTTTTGTGTGTCCCGTCACTTTATGTTTAAACCAGCAACTCTCAAAAATGTGCTAAAGGAGGTTGATTTTATGAAACGCTGTTGCTGAAGTGAAATTTGCAGTCAGTTTGTGGGCAGTTTGGATTCTGTCTTATCCCTACCCAGTGACCTTTCATATTGATGTTTCCTATGGTGACTCGTTGTCCTCTGTATAAGTATCCCTGAGCGACTGGAGTGAAAAGGCTCAATTAGAGAAGGGTTCCTTTATGGGTCCCCTGAAATTACAGTGGTTTAAATTGCTGCTCAGCAACCAGGAGCTAAATTACAGTGCTTCAGCACTCCTGGCAATTGTTGTTTCTCCATTCACATGCCAGGAACTGATGGGTCCAAACAAAGAGTGCTTCGCCAATGGAAGGAGAGTAGGAGATGCGTAAGAGAGCCATGGAATACCTTAGTAATATATTCCACTCCTTCACCACAAGGAGTGGCTGTTGAATCCCAGTTACATTGTTCTCAGAGTCTATTAGACGTGAATTTGGACAGGTCCCTCTCTAGCCCCAAAGGCACGGGCAGTTTAATGGGGTTTGGCCATCTCAAGTGGGTGAGGAGATACAGCTTTAGAACTAGCTTAGGACGTCCATCTGGAGCTCCTCCATGAGGTTGGCCCTCCTGGCAGAAGCAAGTAGGCTCAGCGTCTCAAAGCTGTCTGTTGGTCCATCAGCTTGTCAGGCAATACTGCTCCTGTCTGCTCTCCACGACCTCAAATTCATCTTCTATATATGTCTGAGGCTTATAAATTCTACATATGTCTTCTGCTTCTCGTGGGCTGGGACTTCCTAGGGCCATGATGCTCTCCCAGAGTGAGTAGTTTTGGGAGAGATTTGGAGAAAGTAAAAATAGAAAATGAAGCACTAGAACTGCAGCTGTGTAAAGAACAATCCAGTAAGCTAAGACTAACATTTGGCAAACTGATAACCAAGGTGCGAGAAAGGTCTGTAAGATCTTGAGGGGGAAGGAAGGGATGGATAGTAGTCAGTTGTTTTCTATTCTTTACAATGGAAAAATTAGGAAGCATCAAATGAAAACTGTAGGTGGCAGATTGGAAATAAAGTAAATCTTTTTAAACAACACATCATTTGCCTGTGCAACTACTTGCACAGAATCACAAGCTGGCTAAGGCTGTCAGGGACCTCTGGATGTCATCTTGTCCAATCCCTCTGCCCAACCAGGACCACTTAGAGCAGGCTGCCCAGGAGTGTGTCCAGGTGGCTTTTGAATATCTCCAAAGATGAGGACTCCTCTCTGGGCAACATGTTCCAATGCTCATCCACCCTCACAGTAAAAAAACCTGTTACCTGATGTTCAGAGGGAACCTCCTGTGTTCCAGTTTGTGCCCATTGCCTCTGGTCCTGTCACTGGGCACCACTGAAAAGAGCCTGGCTCCATCCTCTTTATACCCTCTCTTCAGGTATTTACATACATCGATGAGATCTCTCTTGAGCCTTCTCTTCTCCAGGTTGAACTGTACCAGCTCTCTCAGCCGTTCCTCATACGAAGTGCTCCAGTCCTTTCATCATCCTTATGGTCCTTCACTGGACTCTCTGTAGTATGCCCATGTCTCTCTCATATGGGGCAGCCTAGAACTGGCCACAGCATTCCAGCTGTGGCCTCAAAAGTAGAGGGGAAGGATCTCCTCCCTCGGCCTGCTGGCAATACTTTGCCTAATGCAGTCCAGGATACTGTTGGCTTTCTTTGTGGCAAGGGCACACTTACAGCTTATGGACAACTGGATGTCGAGCAGGACCCCGAGGCCCTTTCTGCCAAGCTGCTTTCTAGTTGGGTGGCCTTCAGCATATATTGGTGCATGGGATTGTTCATCCACAAACTGTATGATATTGCTCATATGAGACTTCTGCTTTCAAGAGTAAATTGTATGAAAGTTGTGTGGGGTGGATTTATTGTGGTTGTTAGCTACAAGGATGCCAGTATTGCTTTGGGATTTCTGGGAGACTTGTCCTCTCCTTATTATCTTCCTTAGACTTTGCTGTTGCCATGGTGTGAGCTGTGAGGGACATCTCCACATCCCTGTGCAGAAGTGAACTTGTGCTCAGAGCTGACCTGGGCCACATTTTGGTGGGAACTAATAAATAAAAATACTGGAGCAGGACAGGAGGTATGCTGCAAGTTTAGGACATGAACCAGAGCCTCTGATAAGAGGGCTGTCAAGACACTGGTGAAGAGGAATTTTGTACAGAAACTCAACTTAATCCATTCCACCATCAACTAACCCCTGGTGGGACACTGTTCCTGACTGAGAGTGGGCAACGCCTCTGTAACCCAGCAGGCACTGCCTGCAAGATGTCCCATCTCCATGCCCCCTTTGAGCCCACAGGTTGGTGACATTTCAATATGCCCCCATTTCTCAGCTTCCTCCATCTGGATAGGACACCCCAGGCTGTCACAGCACTGATAGGGAGATGAGACCTGGCTTTGCAACTTCTGTTTTCAACTCTTTTAATCTTAAAATATCTTGAAAAGTGCTCAAATAAATTTTTCCAGCAGCAGTTTATTTGCTTTTGCTCACAAAGCCATATTTATCTACAAAAAAGAAATCAAACCTCCCAAATGCTTGAAACACAAGAACGTGGGGCTGGCAGGAACTTCCAGACTTGCCAAATCCAATCCCTGCTGTTGCAGCAACACATCACAACGCCCTTTCGGAGCTGGAGTCCACTCTCTCTTAAAAGCTATTTGGATTTCTGCCCCTGTGGCTCCTACTGGGCGTCTGCTCCAAACCCAATTGCTCTAATGGTTCGAAGCCCTCGACTAATTTCCGGCCCAGTTTATTCATGGCCAGTTTATATCCATTTGTTCTCATGCCAGCACCGTCCTTTGGCTGAAATGACTCTCCTCCCTCCATGGTGCTTACTCCCCAGACACATTTATAGAAAACCATCCCCAGTCTTTGTTAATATGCCACAATTTTTGTTTTGCCTGCCATTCCGCAGAGGATAGTCTCCTGGCCTTTCCCTACACTTGAACTCCTCTGGTCCTCATGTCATTACAAGCTCACCTTCAGCTTCATCTCACCCTGCGTGGAAAGGAGCATGGAGTCTGCAAAAGATTGTGTTTTCCTTTGGAAATGGGACTTTGGTGTAGGTCCTAAGAGAAATCCCATCCCTTTTCTGGGCCTTTCTCCCTCCTGGTGTGTTTCTGGAAGGAGCAAGTGTCTCAGCGAGCATCTCTTATAAAACTTTACACAAAACCAGCTCCAAGATTAGTAGCAGCTTCTGGCAACAACAACAGTATAAGAAGCAATGGAAGGAGAAACTGCAAATTATTTGAAAATATGTAAATCTGCTCATTAAATAATTCACATGAATAGTCACACATGAAGGTGGAAAAAAAACCTTGGCAGCTGTGTATATACTTTCTCCATCAAAGCCGTACTGTATTGGCAGCTGCCGTTCTCTTTTATCCTCAGATTTTTCTCTTTCTGCTCTCCACTTTTCAACCTCCCCTTTCTACTCCATCACCTGATACTGGGATTTCCAGACTGCTCTTACCATCAGGGAACATCTTCCCCTCATTTCCCTCCTTTTTGTTCTGCAGCCTTCCTTAATTTGTTTCCATCCTTGGTGGACCCTGTCTCAGGATCACCGGAAATGAGATTCCCATGTAACTCAGGCTTTTCTACATCAGCAAGGAAAAGATAAAGACCTCATGTCCCGAGGGTTATTTCTGCATCACTCTGCCCCTCGCTGTGTGAGGTGTCTGATAATTGTGCCTGGATAAGCTTCATTTCTGGCTGTAACTGATGGGAAGGCTCCCATCGGCTGCAGCTAAGGCTCACCCCACATCTCGCCCTGCAGTGTTCCCAGCATTGCCAGGGCTGTGTCCTAATGCAGGGCAGGGCAGGACACTAGCAAGAGCTGCACACTTTCCTTGAGGAAAAGAATTTATCCAGTGAGATGGCGATGCAGGTCTTGAATCCCAACTTATGGGAGAGGAGCTCATGAAAACTTAAAAGCAAAGTAAAACACCAGCAAATATTGATTTTGGAAGCAAAGAGTTTAAGGAAAATAAGGTATGAGAAGCCACCGAGCTCTCATTTCTGGGTGACGGACATTTGAAAGATATTCCCCTCAGGCACTCCACACAAATAGTTTATGCCTATCTTCAGGTCAATAGGGTTCAGCCCAGTGCTGGACCACTCAGAAGAAGACACACTTGGTTTAATGCATGTGTTCATTTTCCCTGTCTCATATTTCAGTCAGGGGTTTCCCAAGTTTCGTGTCACTAGGGCATTGGGAGCCCCTCTCTAACAAGGCCACTCTTTGTACCTTGATCCTTTACCCTCGGTGGTTTCCTACTGGTAGCATATCCATGCAGTCCCCACGCAGATGGGATTCTGGCAGAACAGGAGCCTGGCCCAGAGCTATTTTCCCATGCTGTGAACATTTTTAAGATAGGAAAAAAAAAAAGAAGAAAAAATAAAACAAACAAAATGTCTATTCCAGATCAGGCTAGAACAGGAATAATAATCCTTCAAGACTGGCTTGGCACAATCAAAGTATTTCACTCCTGTCATTGCCGACTGCTCTGCTCTTGCCTCAAACATTTCTGTTACCCTGGGGTTGCATTTCTAAGTGAGCACTGAAAGAAGTCAGACACCCTTAGTTTTACAATTCCAAAAGGTATTGGGAACGATTACTGTTAGAGTTGGGAAATCCATCAATCCCAACCATTTCCCAAGGCAAGTTTTGGTCTTGAGAAATCAGATCTTTTTTTTTTTCTGGATGGGGGGAAAAATCATAAGATTTTCTGAACATCTCCAAGCCGATCATCCCCTTGAGCCAGAGGACTTCACGATACTGTTTCCTTGTCTTCTGGCAATGAAAGGCAACCATGGGTAATGGATAAGCAAAATAAGAGATGACTGTAGTATCAGATATCCCTTAGCTGGGCCACTTCAAAAGCAGCAGGTTCATTTCTTTACAAGGCCCTGTATAACTGGGCTGTTCCTCTGCTGGCACCTGGCTCTGACAATATGTTATTTTCATACTCCGATCACCAAGGCATTGATAACCTCATGGGAAATTGAGACAGATCTCTGTTTAGTAGATCTTCCTTCATTCTCAGCAGGTATTTTCCCATCTGCCCTTTTACCTGTCAGTTATGATGGCAAAGCCCAAAGTGAAGAGACTCAGTCACTTTTTCTTTTTTTTTCTGTGCTGTTTATAATTTCTAGCGAGAAAAGCAAGACATGCTCCATAAATCAGCCTGAGAGTTAGAGAGTCACACTGTGGAGTATTCAGCGGGATGAGGCAACAGCTGCTCTTTGCAGATGATAAAGCTGTAAATATAATCCTGGTTTAAGGAGGAAGCCTGTACGTTGTGACACCATGTACCTTTGCACCCCTCATGAGTATTTCACAAGAGATTTTCTAAACTATTTGAACAGCGCATCAGGATAGGCTGCCAGGTCCATGCCAGCCACGTCCACACAACCAGTCACCTGCATGGGAGTGCAGGGGCTGAAAACACTCTCAGACCTTCCCGAAGGTCACAGCCATCAAATATTGTGCCTGGATTGTTCAATATGCAGCAGTGAGCAGGAACACACTCCTCTCCTCTTTTATAGGACCTTGAGTTGTTTGATGTAAGGCTGCATGTAAATCACTGCCCAAGGATGTGTTTGCCACATAATTAATATTAGATCCCACCCTGGAGCACACTTCCGTCAACATCGATTAAATATTCCCCATCAGGAGGAGGGCTGGGGAGATCAGGACTTGGAGCGCTTGGATAGTTCTGTGTTAGCCATCAAGGATTGCTTCCGTGGTGCTTCAAGGCAACCAGTGAGCTAGAAGATTGCTTTTCTTTTTTTTCCAAGAACTTTTGGGGAGGTCTGCTTTTTTTTTTTTAACAATTTAACCCAATTTTCTCTTTGGGACTGGCCTCTCCCTTCCCCACCGTGACTGAAAGCGTGTTGTCCGGAGATTTCCAGAAGAGTTATGGACATACAGGGGAATGGAGAAGCTCAAGAGCAAGTCCGGCTCTGTACCCAAACACAAGCACCGTGGTCTGGTGTTACAGCAAGAGACAGATCTTTTTTTTTTTTTTTGCATGAAGGGGACATAAATAGTCTATTAGTAGGAAAATGTACGTGGGGAGAGGGTGTAATGAACTTTCAGATTAAACTTGGCAAGTGTTTCCAAACAAAAGAGGGGCAGTTTAATCACATTTTCTTGCAGAGAAGGCTGAATGTTGGGTTTCAGCAAAATTCCTAAATGAAACGTCTCCATTTTTTTCAGTGATACTTGTGTTTCTCAGCCTGATGATGTGCCGAAGAGACTTAGCAAAGGATCTTAATAACTAGTTGAAACACTCTGGCAGAGATTTCACTCACAGTTTCCGGACTTCAGTGCTTTCTGTTCAGGAGAAATTTTGAATGAGCAAAAGACCATCAAGATTTTGCTCTGCCCAGCACACCTCCACCCACATGACAATGGGCACCGTCCCCTGTCTGACCTCAGAGCCATGGGCTTTAAAACCAAAGGGTCCCTTGATGGCCCTGTAGGGATGAGATAGGCTGCTGACATGTGCAGGCTACTGCACTGGGAGCTGGGGCTTGGTGCGGGAAGGATTTGCTCCGTGGGGAAGGTGGCTCCAGCCTCCAGCCGGAATGGCGACCTCCCTGTCCCCAGCTTCTCCCCCTTCCAGGACTTTGGTTGTAATTGCATTGTGAGGCTCTCAGGAGCTTTTGTTTTCTCATGACAGTAAACACAGAATGTTTTGCTGGTGCTCGGAGGCTGCCAAGGTAGCACAGACAAGAAAGGTTTCATTTAAAAAAAAATTCACAAGCAAAAAACTGAAACAAAACAAAGAAAAAACACACCAAAAAAAAAAAAGATTATGCAAATGCTTCAGAGAAGATGAAAAATTAAGCATTCCAAACTAGTAAATTATTCAGTCTTCTCAGTCTCTTTTTTCTGTTCCCTTGCCTGCATGGGTTCTGAAATTACATTTTACCACCTGCCTTGTTGAGTTGTCCTTGTACCTTTCCTGCCAAGTTTCACCCCTCGAGGGGACACCAGTTCCCTGGGCTGAGGCACACTGCACTCTCCTTGTCTGTTTTCCTCAGGGACAGGCACCTGCTCAAGCACTGCCTGTGTGCAGATGTGCACAGCCGGCTAGATGTGCATGGCAGGCTGCTGTGCCTCCCCTCTCTGTTCTGGATCATGCCGATCAATTTGAACCCATTCAGCAGGAGAGAGGGCATGTGAAGAGCAAGCAGCCTCTGGGATATTGCAGGTGGAGAAGAGGCAATCCTGGTAATGTGCCGGTTGACAGAAAGGCTCTGTGGTGTGATGGTGGTGCTCACACTCTACTAGCCAAAGGAGAATCCACCCACTTGCCTCTCCAAGCCCCACTGCCTCCAGTCCAGTGTGAGTACCAGGAGAGATGCCTCAGTGAAATGCAGGACCCCTGGTTGTAAATGTATCCCATACACAGCAGTACTCTCGCAAAGGCTGAGAAGAAGGAAGTTTAACGGCAAGCTCACACTTTGCAGAATGGAGTCCCAGATGTCAGCAAAATGTCAAACAGTGGTGTGCACAGTTCACAGTGTACTGACCCCCTGCTATTCTTGCCCTAAGCAGTACAGGCAATTTTAGCATAACTGCTTCTGTTGCGGGGCAGCTTTCACAGCAAGGACTGTCAGTGCCAGCAGGTAGGAGAAAACAGCTGTTTTGCTCTTTGCTGAGGTTTTTAACCCCCTCACTTGCAGCCGAACCTCCACTTCTGGCTCAGCTGTTACCTCTGGCTGTACCACACTGAGTTACCGCAGCTCAGCTGGCACAAGGTGCCTCGATGAGTCAAAGCAACCTGCTCTAGGGGTTCAGCCTGATAAAATGCACACCAGGGAGCTGCTAGCAGCAGGAACAAGAACATGACACCCCAGGATTCTCAGCCAAGATGTTCACCTGCACCTGTCTCTTAATAATACTTTTGGCAATGGAAAAGGGATCTTAAATGAGGTGACCTTCAGCACCTCTTGGTGGTCTCCCATTGCCTTCAGACTCCCGGCATGAAACCCTGTTCCTTGACATTAACATCACTTTCCAGCATTGCCATAGATCATTCTGCTGAGCTTTGTCTCCTTGCACTCATTTGTCTTCGTTCTTTTCACAAAAGTCCTTGAGGATGCCAGGTTTCTCCCCTACCATGTGCTTCCATCTCCCCTAGCTCGGCAGTCCACTGCCACCGTGAGAAGCCCAGTCTGGGTTCCCCTTCTTCAGTCTCTGTTACTGCAATGAGCTGCTTTTGCACAGCAACTGTTGTATTTAACTCCAGGAGGGTTTTTTTAAAAGACCTGATGCAAATAAAACACCCGTTGTATCACAGCTCTCTTGCACAAAGCAGAGGAAAAAGGAAATTTATGCTGAAGATTAGGAAGGAGTGCTCTCAGAGAGAGCTGGTTTTGGCTATTGAACCCTCTCCATAGGAAAGTGTCAGAGAACTCGCTGCTTATGTGATTTAAGGGCAGGCTAGACAGATCACAGTGGTTGCTCATGGCAAATGGTGGAAATGATGGGAAAGCATCCCCTTTTTCTGAAGCCACATGACAACCCCAGTCAGTGAACTGACAGAAAGAAAACTGCCTGTATAGATGTATGTATTGAAATACGGAAACATGCAATGCACCTACATTTAAGCGGGATCAGCTCCAGCTCATCATCTGGCCTCACAACCAGCTGTGCAAACATGTCTGGGGAAATGGTGCAGAGAGGGGATAAAGAGCCGCTGGAGGCAGAGGAGGTGGTGAGAAATGTGTTCACCTGTACGACTGATAACAGAAGTGTTTGTGGACTGTGGCCTGACTCACTTGGTGTACATCCTGAGGGCTTTTGTACTACTTGGTACTCTGTTTTCTTAAAGTTGCTAGCAACTGGAGTCTTCTGAAAAATCTCAGCCTGTTTGTTTTATTTATAGCCCTTGCGATGTCATGGCTGAACTTGAAGATGCAAACACCGCCGACTGAAAGGCCAGCAGACGAATCAATACATATACCACACACTCAAAGCCACTTCATTTTGGGAGCTTTATCTCACCATCTCCAAATGTGCAGGACAGATTTACCAAAGGGCAGAGAGGAGCGAGGTGGTGAGCAATATCAAGCAGAGGTGGAGCGGGGGCTGCTGAGGGGCCACACCAGTGCTGACCCAGAGGTGTCAGCCCTGCTGTATCCAGACTCGTGCAGCAGCAATTGGCTCCCAGCAGAGTTCCCACTCTCTAAGGAACTTGCGCCTGGGTTATACTATTGACCTTCACCTGCTGCAAGTCCTGACCCAGGCTTTTTGGTGTGTGCTGTGTACCTCCCACCTGCTGCAGGTCTTGCCATTTCCTAAACAACGACAAATTTCAGGTAAAAAAAAGAACAAAGAAGGAAGTCCAGAGAAAGCTCTTGTTGCAGCTCCCATTGATCATAAGCAGAGAGATAGCCCTTTAAATGCGTCCTTGGTATCATATTTGCATCTAGCTTAGCTGTAATGCTCAATTTGACTCCATTAAAATCTTCATTGTCTTTGCCATTTTACACTGGTTTTCAGTCCTCTCTTCTGCTGTTCCTGGGAGATCAGGCTTCTGGAAGTGTATGTGAAAACCCAGCAACCAACCAGCCAGGCTAGTAAGCAGGGAAAAGTCTGCAGCTTCCAAGTTCTCCAGGTGCAGCAAGCTTATCTATCTGTTTTATGTCAGCCCACATAGCCCCCCAAAAAGCATCATAGAACCCTGCATCAGAGGCAGTCTTGTGAGAAAGAGGGCACAACGCAGTGGCTGGGGCATGAATTAAATGCAACACTAAAAGAAATGCATGCTGGGGGCAGGTTCGGTTGCAGGGTGCCTCAGGCACAAAGCATGCCTCGCACACTGCAGATCCCAGGGATCATGTGGTGGGGTTCATTCTGGAGCTAGAGGCTGCACCCTTGCAGGAGACGCACCAAAGTGCTAATCAGCTTTGTGCCACAGCAAGCTAGGGCAGGTCTCCTGCTTCCAGCTGCCCAGCTGATGCTCCTGCACACTGCACTGGAGTTTGTTTTATGCTCTCAAATACGTACAGACATCCTCTAAGTTGCTCACATTGTTAGATAATCTAGCTAGCATCACTCTGCAGTAGCGTGCAAAAGTAGTAGTGATACAGCAGTGATAGCAGTTCCTCAGGGTTTTCAAGCAGGGGGTCTGGGTTGTGTTACTGCTGCAGAGTGGAGAAGAAATATGTTCTGCTACTGCAGCATCTCCCCAAGCCGTAAATGTTATATGGTGGCTACCAGTCTGTTGATTTCTGGCCCACAGACAGATCCTGCACCCTCCCGCAGGGACCAGAGTGGCTGCGTTTACTCACACAGCACGGCCGGTGGGATGGCTTCCCAGCCCGCCTGGCTCCTGCAGAAAGCTCAGTGGCACTGATACAGAGCAGACTCCTCGTTGCCGTACACAGACATAATGGCAGCAACACACAACGGTGCTGTCTGCCAAGCTGCCCATTCCCATCACAGCCTAGATGCAAATCTTCAGTCCTGTTCTCCCAAGCTGGGGAAGGTAAAACATTGCACTGACTTCGACTGCAGTGATTAACAGGAAAGAAACTCCAGTGCGATGAATGAGAGGGATGGGAATATTACAGGAGGTTTTGCCATGTAATTAAAACCAGAGCAGCAAAGATCAGAAATTACAATGCTGTGTCCTGGTCTCAGCTGCTTCTGGTGCCTTCCATATCCTAGCTTTAATTTTAACTAGCCTCCCATCCCCGTTGCTTGCTCCTCTGCAAACCCACTGCTGGTTTCTCTCCTTTCTGGCTGTAGCCTGAGTTGTTTTCACCCTTGATTACTTTCAGGCAAAACCTTGCGGGAACTGCGTCTGTGCACATTTTCTAACCTCAACAGTGTGCACTGCGAGCCAGGGCCAGAGATGAATGGAAGGAAGGAGGACGTTGCTAGCCTAGGTGCTGGTGCCTTGCAGGTAAGCAAAGCTGTGGGAGGGCCTCTTAGCAGCTGTGTGAGTCAGGTCTTCCATCACGCATGGTGGAGGACAGGAGGAAACACTGAGGAAGGGCATCCCAGAGTGGATGGGCTTTCTCCGGAGTCCTGCAGCTGGTCCCCAAGCTCCACACTGCCATTGATGCCCTTAGCCTCTTGCCAAAACTGTATCTGGGACCAGCGTGACGCTGTGCTGATCAAACCAGCTCCACATATGAAGTTAGTGGATACAGGTGAAGAGTTTATCCCAGCTAGGGAGATGCAGAGAGCCCCTGGCAAGGCAGGAAATAAACTCACATCCCNCTTGCCAAAACTGTATCTGGGACCAGCGTGACGCTGTGCTGATCAAACCAGCTCCACATATGAAGTTAGTGGATACAGGTGAAGAGTTTATCCCAGCTAGGGAGATGCAGAGAGCCCCTGGCAAGGCAGGAAATAAACTCGCATCCCTCCCTGTGGTCCTTCCCTCATGGAAACAGCCACTGAGGACTCCAATGGGGTTTGTAGCATCTACCACTAGGTAGTTTCTTCTTAAGCATACTTCTTGTCCTCTTCCATTGGGCTCGGTGTTGCATCCTGTGGTAAGGACATGTTTCTGCCATCTCTCCCCAGAGGGTCTTGGTCTTCTCCTGGACTGCAGAGGAAGTATCTCATTTCACCCCATGCACACAGCTTTCCTCAAGATGTTTTGCATTCAGAGCTCCTTGGGGAACCAGCGTAAGTAAGCCCATGCTGCTTCATATCACCTTGCCAGCTCTGCTCCCAGGTTATGCCAGTGTATGAGCAGCGATCACAGAGTAGCTTTGCCAGCCTGTTCCTGGGAAGCAAACACAGAAGACAAAGAGGCAATTCACTAGAAATTCAAGCCCCTGAGAAATGTTGTTTGAGGTTTTTTTCAGAGCAGAATCTGCCCGCTTCCATGATTTTCAGCTTATTATGCAATGCTGCACAGATATAAAATTACAAATACTTCTCTCCATACAGAGATCAGAAGAACTCAAGACTATCAGAACAACTTTATTAAGTCAGATCAAAGCCCAGATTTCTCAGCATCCTCATAAAAGTGAGTGTGTAGAGAAGGCATAATATCATGGCAAACAGGTATGATGCTCACCTACTGGACTTTTCCCAGGCTGCAAATACTAGAAACTTACGGGCTTGATCCTCAATGGATCTCTCTTTCACGAACTCATTCAGTCTCACCTCGGGCCCAGGTAAACTTTTAGCAGCCACAGCATCATCTGGCAGGGAGTTCCCCAGCTAAATGCAGACCTCTCACCTCTGATTTGTTTTGGATCTGTTCTGTGCCAGCTTTATTTAACGCCCTGCACTTCCTGAGTCGTAAGAGACAGACCCCAGGTCTGAAAATTTTCTCTTCTATCCTCCTGCAAGGTTTGTCATTTCTGCTCTTTGCAGAGCCTAGCACATTAGAGACCTCAGGCCGTTCCCGTAATACAACAACCAAAGCAAAATGCTCTGCCTTTGTTCCTGTTCACTGCAATAGACCCCTCTCTGCTGCTCACTGTTTTAAGACTCTTTTCTATTAATAGCAGAAACAGACATACCATTTCAATAATTCTATTCAAATTAATGCCTTTCATTATACTCCAAACACAACATCAAAGGCTTAGATTGCACCCTGGCCCTTTGTGAGACAGAAAGAGTTGTGGTATAAAGATTTCCATCAGAATAGATGTTTGATGGGAGAAAGCTTTTTTGTCCATCAGGAAAGATAAGTTTCTTAATGGGATTAGAGGCTTTGGTTCTCTGGGATGAGAGACTGCAGCAGCATAGGAAGTCCTTTCCAACGGCAAATTTTGTCCCACAATTTACTGCGATGGAAACATTTTGCTGTTTGGCATGTTTTATTTTTGCTCTTTTCTCTTCTGTGAGAGAAAGGTCTCCTTTCCCAGGACTGCCAGGTCCTGGTGCTGGCTGGCATGCCATAGGGATCATGCTATGTCTTGGAGAGAGCTGGGACTGCACATCTCCGATGTCTGGTTGATGATAAGCTGCAGAGACCATTATATCTGCAAGGATCCCTTTGCAGGCTTTGCCAGGCACCCTTCTCCACTAGCAGATACAGCCGGTAAAGAAACAGGGTCAAGACAAACCACAGTGGAGGGTGTCTTCTCCTGGGGAGCAGCAGGGCCAGGTCGTAGGGTTATATTTGTCCCCTGACTCTGTCCGTGACCCTTTGCCTTCCAACCAGAGAAGCACTGGGGGATTTGGGATAATTCACATGGTCCCTCCACCCCTTGGATTAGACATGTAGAATGAGAGGTGGCTCGGTAGACGTGTGTGCGCGTTTCCTCCTGAAGCACCTGCAGCTAGGGAGCCATCCACATCAGGCTCGGCTCTGGGAGCATCCTGGCATGAGGCTGGTCCTGCAGAGAGTGAAAAATGTGCACAACGGGCTCCTTGGAGCATGGCCAGGGCTAGATCTTGTCCCTTCGCAGCACCACGCTGCAGTTTCTCTCTCCCACCCAGACCCCGTGCTCCAGATGCATCCGTCACCCACCCAGGCCCTCATACCTACCTCCTTGCAGTCTATAAAACAAGCTGGATGTGCTCCATCCCAGCCAGGACTGATCGCTGGGAATGCTGACACCTCCCTGGGCTTATGCTTCTTTGCGCATGTGTTTTTATTATGTAAATTAGCGCTAGATGTCCTTGTAAGTAAAGAAACTACATCTCAGTTCATTGCAGGGAATAGGCTTGCAGATTCCTGGTATGTAGTAAATTCTGATTTTCCTACTTTGCTGTTTTCTCATCATGAGTAACCTTTGATTGGGTTACTCTTCCCCTTTTGGTCTATAAAGGCTCTTAATGAAGTCCTATTATTGAACTAAACAGAAACATTTACTCCTTAAAGGACTTCATTATGCAATGGTAGCTAAGCAGAACCTGCTGAAATGCCTCTCTGCATGTTCCTAGTTAAAAAGTCCAGTCTGTGTTTGAAACAGCAAAGGGACCACACGATCACCTGCTCTGTCCAGTGGTAACATGGAGGGCAGAGCTTCACCTCCTTACCATCACCAGGAGATGTTCCCTCACCTCATGCAGCCCAATTCCATTCCATTGTGGATCCACATGTGCTGCTTACGGTATCTCAGCCAGACCAGTATGTGAACAGGGCTGGAAAATAAACCACTGCTTCCTTCATTGTTCATTTCAGTGGTTAGTCACTCTCACAGTGCAAAACCTGTACTTTCCTTCCAAATTGAATTTCGTCTGCCTGAATTTGGCTGGTACCATCCTTTGCTAGATTAAAGAAATGGTATTTATTCCTCGTGAAGGTATTTACNGCCTGAATTGAATTCTAGTTGCTGTTTCTGGCTGGTACCATCCTCTGCTAGATTAAAGAAAAGGTATTTATTCCTCGTGAAGGTATTTATGCAATTTATTTGCCCCACCTCTCCATCTCTTTTTCAGTCAGCTTCCTTGGGTGAATTGCCTTCATGTAACAAGACTCTCTTTATTCCCAGCCCTCCAGTCTTGCTGTTCCAAAGCCTCTTATAAATGCGGGCAGTGAGAGCAGACCCAAGGTTCAGCCTCACCCTGGGACCATCCTGGGAAACCCACTAACAGCTGTGGGTTTCAGCCTGCAGCCTCCTGCAGCTCTGCTATCTGCTAGGGAAATATGCAGAACCTTCACTACAGCAGAGCTCACTAAAAAGGCTACTGAAATAATAGAAGGCTTCCTCCTTGTTTACATGGTCTTAAACATGGCCTTTGCTGGTGGATCCTGAAGAAGCTCACCATTTTTTATCTCTGCTTCTTAATTTGAAAGGAAGATGTTTCATGTCTAGTTTCTGGTCCATTTATTTTAATTTTTCTTCAGGTGTCTTCCCATGGATCACCAAGAAACATTCAAGCAAATATGTAAGTAAAGTTAAGAATTGCCTTCTGAAGAACAGATATTGTCCCTGATGACTAAATGGCAGATTATGTGCTATGTCGTTAATTCATACTGCAGTACATAAGGAAGGCTTTATATCTATATTCATGGAGGTAATGCAATAGTTTGTAGCCCTGGGAATCCAATGAGAGAATCCAACACAACAAACGCAGCGAGGAGAGCAGATATCCACCTCACTAATTTCTGCATAATACTTGTGTGCATCATAATACTTGTGTGCATCAAAGCACATCCCCAGTCTTGACTTTAAGATGAGTAAGTGACATCCTGTAAAGCCCCCCTGGTTACCCCTTCATATTTTGCACTCTTTTCCCAGTGTGACTGCATTTCTGTTTCCTACCACTGGATTTTTATCTGCCTTTTTTGCAATAGATCAAAGTACCATTTATTTCCCTAGACTTTTTTTTCAATGCTCAGACCCATAGGCCATGACCAAATTGCCTCTTAATCTTCCCTTGGATAAATAACATAAGTGAATCTCTCACTAGAAGACAACCTTCCCCAAAATCAAGTCATTATAGCAGCAATTTTCTCATCCTCTTCTAATTAATTAAAGCTCTTTTTTGAAAGCAGAATCCTAGAACTGGACACAATATCAAATAAGAAGACAGTAGCAATCTCCTAGTTCCTGCCTACTGCATTGTTGCTGAAAGATTCAAAGAGATCATTCACTCCCTTCCTTGTAGCAGTGCAAAGACAGCCCTCAGTGAACTGAGTATCTATTATGAACCTTCAAGAGTGACTGCCTTCTGAGATATAGTTCCCTGCCTTCATTTTAAGGTTCGGATGTGAAATTCGTCAACAGACGTTGCCATAGAAAAGAGGGCTTATTAATGGGAGCAGCAGTGATGCCTGAGGAAAGAGCATCTCATTGCATGAGATTAATGTTACATCCTGAATATGGTGTAAGCCACCTCTGAGCTGATGCAAATGGAAATGGCTACATACTTCTCAATGGACCTGTCCACTGGCACTTATTTTAGGTCTCAGAGCTGTCGCTCAGGAAGATGACCTGGATACTGTGCATTCATTTATGCCAAAGCAGTGTGTAATTAGTGTCACTTGATACCGGGGGATGAGAGGAAACTGTTGCTGGCTTTGCCCTTCCTACATTTATCTTGAATTTGTGGTTCCCAAACCTCTGTATTGATGGATCCTGCTCACATGTCAAGGTTTCTTATCATCAAACCTACAATTGAGAACATGAAGAGTAGGATTCATCTCTTCCCACTTTTGTTAGGTGTCTAGTCTAAACGAACCCTTTGTGATTCTCTAATATCAGTGGAGAAAAATAGGCATCTCCATAGGATGAGGTGATGCACTGATCAGAGGCATTTCTGTGAGGATGGGCTCCTCAGAGAGGCCAGACTCTCTTGGTGGGACATTAGACAACTACTGTAGCTCAGAGACATAGCCTTTGGCTGACTAAAGCCAAATTACTCATACCCCGCCCTTCATGTTAATCTGATAAACCAGTTAATCTGATGTCCTGGACATCCTGTCTTTGAACCATTCTAGCCCAGTTGACCGTAGTCTTATTCCAGCCTGCACTGTCCCCAAACTAACATCATGCCTGATCTGCAGCATAAAGATCCCACACCACACACCCAACTGCTTCTTTCTGAGACCATCAAGGAGACCCAGGTCTGCTCTTTATCAGGCACCTGCCTCCACGGTGTCTCATGAGTTAAAGCACATTCTGATCAGCAGCAGATGCTGCACCTCACTCTTGCTGTGATCAGCATCTGGCAGAGAGAAAATGGCTTAAACTAGGCTCTGGAAAAATTAATTGCTGAAACTTAAGTGACAGAATAATAATTACTATAATTGCAATAATTGCAATAATTGATAGTAATGATTCCTCTTAGCATGCCCCTGGGGAACTTGCATTGTAGGCCAGCTCTGAAGGTGCTCTGTAAACACAAAACAAGGAGAGTTTCCTGGAAACAGGGGCACAAAAGCGTGCCCAATTCCTGTTTTCACCCTTTGCATCAGCTGTTGGCCACTGCTAGAGATGGGCAGCAGGACTAAAAGGACCTTTGAACTGCCCAGTTTTGGGTTCACATGGAAATCTTGCTTTCCTAATGCAAGACGTGAAAGATTAGGAAGTGGCAGACATTCAGGGGAGATGCATGAAAACAATGATACCAGTGGTATTAGGGCACAGGCAGCAGTGGTCTGCCAAAATTGGGGTAAACATCGCAGCAGAAGGCAACGTGGTGAAGGGAATTCACAAACACAAGCCCCAGGTGGGGGAAACATACAAGGTGGCCAGTTTGGGAATAGCTCAGTTGGGGGGATGCCAGGATTGTGAGACAAAGGTAGGTGGGAATCCACTGCCTGGCTCTGGGAGGTGATGAGCAGGGAGGGATCAGCCTCAGGCAGCCTTTCCACAAGTGTACAATTGAGACAAGAGCAGTGGGGAAAGGTGCTGTAGGGTTCAGCACTGCCTCTGCATTCCCAAAGGCCATCTGCAGAGGGCAAAGGAAAAGGACATTGTGGCAATATTTCTTTTATATACATTTTCAAGCTAAAAAGAGTTTTCCNGGTGGCCAGTTTGGGAATAGCTCAGTTGGGGGGATGCCAGGATTGTGAGACAAAGGTAGGTGGGAATCCACTGCCTGGCTCTGGGAGGTGATGAGCAGGGAGGGATCAGCCTCAGGCAGCCTTTCCACAAGTGTACAATTGAGACAAGAGCAGTGGGGAAAGGTGCTGTAGGGTTCAGCACTGCCTCTGCATTCCCAAAGGCCATCTGCAGAGGGCAAAGGAAAAGGACATTGTGGCAATATTTCTTTTATATACATTTTCAACCTAAAAAGAGTTTTCCGCTGTGCAGCTCTTAATAGTCATGTCTTAGAAGCACAGTAGAGAAACAGCCATGGAGATTCAGGGAGTTTAAGTCAGTTCTATTATGGTAATTGTTTTTGACCTCCTGCAGGACCTGATCTGTGGAATTACAGTGGTCCCGCACGGCACTTGTGACAGGGCACTGACGTGGGATGTGTACTTCAGAAAGCCATCCAGTCTTGACTTCAGGACCTCAAGTGATGGATAATCTTTTCCATTCTTGCAAATTGCTCCAGTGGTTAATTGCTCTGCCTATTAAAAAAAAAAGTTGTACCTTATTTCCACCTTTAATTTTTTCAGCTTCGGCTTCCAGCCATTGGATCTCATTTTGCTTTGTCTGCTCAATTAAAGAGCACTGTAATATGAAATACCATCTTGCTATGTAGGTACCTACAGGTCAAATTGCTTTTTACCCTTCACTCTAGTAGGCTAAATAGAATAACTTCCTTAACACTCATTTCCAAGGGTGTTTTTCTAGGCCTCCCATCATTTTTACAGCTCTTTTGCTCACTCATTGAGTTTTTTAACATCTTTCTAAAAGCTGGACACCAAACTTAAAGATGGTGTTCAAACTAAGATCCTGCTGATGAAAGTAGGAACTTTCATCTGGGCTCCACAGTTTTCCCCTTATTTTAAAATCTCTCTCTGTGTTAGGATGGCACCTGGTTCTGGAGTCCTTTGGGTCTTTGATTTGGTAGAATCCTAAAGGATCTAGTGCTGAGTGAGGCCCTTGTTGCATCCCAGCCCTGCAGAAATCTGGTAATTTCTGAAAAGACAGTGCACAGGGAAGACCACGAACACAGAAGACCCAGAAAACTGATATTTCTGATCTTTCCAAAACCTGGGAAAGAGTTAATTCAGCAAATGGGATAAAGGGCACTTCTGGACATAATTTACTTGGATTTTTCTAAAGGCTTTTTGATGGAGTCCCTCAGAGGAGACTCTTAAGGAAAATAAATATCTACAGGGTAAGGGGCAGCATCCTGTTGCGGGTCAAAAACTGCTTGAGCGACGGGATACAAAGGGTTGGAGTGAATGAATGGTCCTTGGAGCAGGGAGAGGTTAAATGGAGAGACTCGAGAGACTAGCGTTGGGAGGGATGTGACTGAAAATGTTTGTTAATCGTTTGGAGAAGAAAGAGGATGGAGCAGGAGGTGAAATCTGTCCAAGTGGAAGCAAACTATTTGTTAATGGTTTTATTTGTTAATGGAAGAAGGACAGAAACTGATGAAAGGAGGGAAGAAATAGGAAGGATTGTGAGAAACCCTAGAAAGATTTGATCAAACTGGGAGATGGAGCATCTGGAGAACTGTAAGTGAAATAAATGCAAAACCAAGTAGTTGTGGAAGCCTGTCTGTGCTTCACGTGGGTCCTGCAGGGATGGACTTGAGTTAGCGGAGTCGTCTTAGGGGAGAATAAGCATACTGCCACAGCATTCAGCAGAACGGAAAGAAGGCAGTGACCAGCAGATGCTAGAGTTGAGAAAAAAAAAGTTAAAAGCAATCCCCCAAAATCTAATACCCAAGATGGGAGGTGAAGATGTTAACCCAGCTCCAGGAATGAGTCTCTCCTCATTGTGTCACCAGATGTGGGAGGCATTAGAGGGGGTGCAACACCTAGAGGTGTAAAAAATTCCAGTTGTGAAAAACATTGCTGCCATTATGAGGCCCTCATAAGGGTGTGAGATGAGCAAGTGTGAGGACCACACAGGTGTTGGGTCCCTCATGCCACCGCAGGCACAAGGAGAGCTTGCCACGAGGCGTCAGGGTGAGGACAGTTTTGCCTCCAACTTGCACAAGTCATTGGAAAAAGCAGTCAGAGGCTAGGCTCATAAAACCCTTAGACATCTCAGAGCATCTGCTCTGGGGACAAAGTAGAGCTGTAACCCTCGTTAGGCTGCATGCCCAGAGATATCCAGTGATTTTAGCAGTTTATTGTACAAGGGGCTTTGACAGAGCTGGGAAGATGACCCTGCTGCTCTGAACACCATGGTAACACTCAGAGCCTGAACAGGAGTCTTCTGGCTGGTGAGGATGAATGTTGCAGAGTGAGAAAATAATTAGACAGCCTAAAAGACTTATCTTCAGGTGGTGTTATATAGTGTGCATGCAGTTGTCTCCTGGCCACGGTGTGTTTCCTGGCCATGACGTGTCTCCTGGCCACAGCATGTCTCCTGGCCATGGTATATCTCTTGGCCGTGGTGTGTTCCTGGCTACGGTTTTCCTGCTGGCCACAGCATGTTAGCAGCCTACAGCAAGGATCGAGAGCTGGCGTTGCTGGGCTGGCATTTTGCGTGCCATGCTGCTGTGTGTTCTGTACTCATGCCAGGGTCCAGCCTGCCCTGTCAGCGAACAGGTAACACTTTTGCTAAGATAAATTGTTCCTGTGTTGATCAAAGGATGCCCACAACGCCCCAGTTCCCCTAACTGGGAGGCACAGAGCAGTAGTTTCGAAGATTGCAACAGTGTGAAATCCAGGGCTGCACTGGTATTTTATCCACTACTAGGGCAAATGAAATAAGATTTTCCTGAATTTCTTTCCACTACTCAGCCTTTCTAAAGTAAGTTTCTCAATATTTAACATTTTGGGTTATGCACTGCCCATGAAGGAAGCTACATTTTCTGATGATGCCTGACTGGAAGGGAATCACAGTTTGCTTCGCAGTGTCCAAGGCTCTCTTGAACATGCAGTGCCTTTTTCCTACCCTTCTGTTGTCAGGCGTGTTTTCTGCTGCCGTTCATCATCCTTCACATTTTACACCACATATTTGTGTGGAGATAAACCAGCAAAAATGTTTCTGATTGCTACCTAGGTTGAAGATCTGAAGGTGCCTGTGCTGTCTCATGGCCAGAGCCTGCTTTCAAACAAAGATCACAAGCAGCAAATAGCAACCTCACCTTGGCCTTCACCGCTGCTCTCCATCCAAGACTTGCTCCTTCAAAAATGTTTCAAAGCCTGCTGTTAGAGCTCCTCATGGCATGGCATCCCTCACTTTCAGACCCATTGGGATGTCATTTGCTGTTGTTGCTGACTTTGCTTTGAAACAAAACCTCTTGATGCAGTGAGTTTCCAACTGGCAAATGACTGCCTCGAGGCAACATAGAAACCGACTAATTCAAATGTATGCATGACTGCTATAGCACCTCAGCACTTGTCAGTACTTATCCCCGCAATGACCCTGCAGAGGTGCGCAAGTGCAACTGACCTCTTTTTATAGATGAGGAAATTAGCCCCCCTCGAGCCCCGAGTGCTTTGCTCATGGCATCAAAAAAACTCGTGGTGGAGTAGGGACTTGAAAGCAAACCTTATCCTTTCTTACTTCTTAAACTCTTCACCCAAGCTCTTCACAAGGTTTAAAGCATTTTAAATCTGCTGATAAAAAAAAATTCCAGCTGCTGCTTTGGAAAACGCGTAAACAATTCTTGCATTTTTGCCCCTTGCTACTTTCCCTGTGACAAATTCCAGCCAGGGTGGGGGATGAGTAGCACTTTCACCCAACCCCAGCAGGAGCATGTTGGCAGTCAGTTTTAAGCAGCTAGTTCGTATCTCCAGCAACACGAAGAATTCTCCTTTCAACAGTTTTCCTGCTGCACTGCAACTTCTTTAAGAAGTTGCATGAGTCTTGTTCTTTATCCTCAAAAAGCCTTCACAGTGTCCTCAGAAAAAACATTTCTTCCATGACTTACCACTTTCAGGACTGGCTTTCCAGGTTTAGCTGCATGATGTGATAACTGAAAACAAGCAGTAACAAGATTATTTAAGTGATAGGCCCTGTTCTTCCCGTGTGCTGTCAAAGACTGGGTCTTTCGAAACTCCCTTCTCTCTCCAGTCTCCTGATTTCAGGAGCGAGCGTAAATTCTGATGGTTCTTTTGGACATGACCTTTAATACCCAGGCTCAGTCCTTGCAGGCTCCTGTGTTGTACTGACCTTTTGGCCGTGGTAGAGCTGCTTTAGAGTGCTGATAGAAATGCTGAAATCTTAAGGCCAGATGGGAACATTGGATCGGTTCTTCAAACTGGCAGTATAACACGTACAACAGAGTTTCATCCAATTATGTCAGCACGGAGCCTAGGAACATGTGATCATTGCAGCTGGTTGAAAAAATACTAATTACTTTTCAGAGGATATGTACATTATATATCAGATACATATGCTAACACATGCAGTTTTCTTATGTGCAAAAAATAAAAATGTAAGGAGGTTTAGGATGTTTTTGCTATTGGTGTACATGTCAGTTTGGAGCTTTAAGAAAAGGCATCTTTTCTTCCCTGGTGAAATTTCTGAAAACAGTATTTAGGATTTAATTTCTTAGGAAAATGCCCACTTTGTTTAAGAAAAGAAAATGTGAATGAGCTTCAGCTGCTTTTCCACTCTGTGACCTTGAGGGAACAGTTCATATATCTGCTGGAGGTTTCCAGCCCCTGGGGTTACGTCCAGGAGATCCCACCTGCCTTTCGTAAGAGTGAAAGGGGCTGGATCCTCTATTGTATGTCAGCCCTGTGCAGATGTTTTGGGTCCTTCGCAGTGTCCCCAAAGGCACTAGAGGCTGTCGCTTCCGTTGCAGTAAGATGTGTGTACACATTACAGCAGAAAATGCAGAGCAGTTGGGGAACAGTAGTCTACAGAGAGACTTGCTGACAGGTACTTCCATCCTTGGGTCACAAATAATCTGGAGATGGTCATTTTAATTCCTGTGACACCTCTCATCCTCCACCATGCTGCTCCCCACAAGTCATTCAGATGACAGTCTCTGCATGAGCCGCATCTGCATTTAGCTGGTCTCAGCCCACTGCAGCCTCTAAGGGAGTGCATTTGCACAAAACCTGCTTTGCTTCCCTGGGCATCCAGGTGACAGGGTGCTGCAGCATGCCACCCTCCCTCCTAAAACTGCTGCACAACAGAGCTGGTGAGTGACTGTATTTTCAAGTGCAGGCAGGGAAGCAGGAATGTCCAGCACTTCCTACCGCTTGTGGAGCAGGTGGCTGGTTCCCCTCCTTGCGTGAATGTGAAGCACCCAATGGAGTCCTCACCTGCCTTAGCCACCTTTTTTTCCTCAAATCACTGGCAGATGTGGGAGCCTCCAATCCTATGTGGTCTCATCCCACAACCTTAATGCAAATTGTTTGAGATTAAGGACATAATAGGAAAGAAGCTGGCAACTGAGCCATGCTGTAAGCTTAAGTGGCTCGTCAGGTTACTGCAGTTGTATCTTGTCCTTTACACAGGGAACAGCCATAGGAGTCTGAGACAGGTCTGCCAGCATGTGCATGGGAGAGATACCAGACAGGTGCTGGGAACAGGGTGGCCTGCCAACACCATGGCCAGAGGGTAGGTGAAGGTGCCGTTTACCGTGGAGGACATGGTAGGCTGCCCAGAGCAAATGTGATCCATCTCCCATGGAGCTGCCAGCCCTGAGAGAGTTTGGGCCTCAGAAGACTAATAAAGCACATTGTCCCCATGCTGTGTCGTTTCAGTTCTTGGCCCAGTCATCAAAAGCTGGGAGGAACAGCACGCTCACCATGCTAGGTTTCCTCTGCAGTATGAACCAGGTGGTTTTTTGGCAGATTTTGCGGGTGGTGATCCATCAACCTGTCTTCATTACGGAAACCTAAAACAGTGTCTCAGCGGAGAAACAGGTCAATGCTCCTCAGCATAAAGCTGTGGATAGCTCTCCAAACGCTGCAATGGTATGTTGTTGTGGCCAGAGCTGGGAGTCTGGAGAGCAAACGGTGCCCCTGGGTGCCTGAATGAGAAGCCAGTGGTGACATTTTGGCTGTAACTGAGGGGCTCAGCTCCATGCTCAGCACCACTTGTGTGACCTCATGTCAAAAAAGTTAGGTCTCCCATGCAAAGCAGAAGGGTCACTCATTTCATTCTAACCTCCTCTCCCACTTGGTCAAATCTCCCCCAGATCTCTTCTCTGGCTGCACAGATTTGGCACTTCATATATCAACGCCACAGAAGACTCATTTCTGATTTACAGACAGTTATACCTGGGTGGGTCCTGGAGTCAGGGTGAGATGTCTTGCGAAAATGTTCTCTCCCAGCTGCACCCTTGTGCAGTCATTCCTCCACCAGGCAACTCAGCGAGATGCCTTCAGAGAAGGACGCGCTTGTGAAGTTTGCAGAGGGGTCAAGGTCATGGAAGGACATAGTCCTTTGCAGCAGAGGCAACAGGGCACATGACACCATCCAAACCTCTCCTAGCCTCCCTCTATTACCTAGCATGCCCCCTCACTGCAGGACTGTTGGGATTTTTATCACGTACGGGTTTTCTGGCTGCAGTCTGAACATGCAACAATAGGTTGGTGGTAAAGTAAGCCACCCAGAGAGCTACTTTTTCCAGCTCATGTTTTCTGATTGTAAATGCTTAAGAGAGTGCCTTCAGTGCTGCAGTGCTCACAGCTCAGTGAGTCCCAGAGCCCACATGCTCCCAAAAACGTGGGCTGCCGTGTGCAACACCGATTTCCTCCTGGGGACTCTGGCCAGGATCATGGCCACCTCAGATCAGCATGGACATGGTGGCTCCTCTCATTGCAGGTCCTCAGGACCATCTCCACTAACAGGAACAGTGGACAGCAAATTATTTTTTTCCTGTCTTGCAATGCCGCTGGATGACATTATTTTATTAATAACATTTTCTACCATGCTGGAGCCCATGGGTGACAGCCTGCTCCAGCAGAGAGAGGCTCAGAGCTGATGGCAGGTGTCAGCAGACAAAGAATTGGTGTAAATGAAGCCATCAAAGATTAAGGAAGAGGAAAAGCAGGCACAGTCCGGGCTACAAGGGAAGGAAAGATTATTTCAGCAGACAGGTGGAAGGGGAGGGAAGGGGGAAGGACAGACTCCGTGCTAAAACATTGGAGCCTCTTTCCTCAACATTTAGTTGCCACTTGATTTCAGCCTCAGCTGCTTGCATCCAAACAGTTACCTTGTTTTCTGCTCCCGTTTGGATTTACAGGGGGGTGTTCTTCCCTCATTGACCTGTTTCACTTCACTGGTGCTCCTTGTCCATACTCCCTCCACCACCCAACACTGGGCTATGCAAGCCAGCGAGCGCTCACAAGACCCCATTTAAAACCCTTGGTAGGTCCTCTCCATGCTGCCCTTGGCCACTTTCCCTCCCTGTAGAGGACAGGGAGCTGTGGGAACTGAACTAAACCATCCACTTCTCGCCCATCCCTGAGCAAGCTGCTCACCTTTCCCCATGCCTCAGATTCCCCAGCTGCGCAGTGGCCGCAGCACACCCTCGCAGCTAGCCAGCAAGGCTGACTTAACCGATCTTTGCAAATTGTTTTCTAATCCCCGGAGAGAACGGCAAAGTATGATTAATATGACTATTTATTTTGCAGGCATGCGGGAGGTAAAGGTGGAAGTGCTGAGACATATATTTGATTTGGCAAATTAACACATCATAAGACATAACCATAAAAAATGCACAGCCTCCTAAAATTGCTTCACTACCCCCCTCCCATCCTTGCTGGATGAGCTGTAATGAAAGAATAAGGTAAGAGAGCTGTCAAGATTATCTTCCCTGTTAGACTCCATGCAGTTGCACGGATGGAAGTTGCAAAAATAACACATTTTGCAGTCTTCAGGCCAGACCTCCATTAGTGAGCAAGGCTGCACAGCCCTTGTGTTTCCAGGCACTTGCTCCATGTAATGAGTGCCACCCACTGTGAACAGTTCTCCATCCTTCTGCTTTCCATGGGCAGATCACCCCATCCAACAGAGATGTGCAGTGTGAGGGAGTAAGTGCAAGACATCACCCCCCTCCTGAGTATGGCTCGTCCTCGAAGTTCCCCCTCCAGGAAAACGCATTAATCTGGATCATGAAAATCCTGGGGCAGCTGTGGATTTGGGACAACTCTTCTCGCCCGGGGTCTGGTGCTCTCTTGCTGTCATTTGGTGGAAAGCTGATGAGAAGTTTTAATATTTGAACCACTTTGCTGGCTGTACGGCTTGGCCTCAGATGGGCAACTCCAGCTGAGCATCATGACAGGAGTGTCCTCATATGCTGGCTGGGCAGCTGGGAGGTGCCGGGGGTCAGCAATGCTGGGGCAGGTCCCACCTCCCCAGAGCTGGACACTGAAAATGCAAGACATTTAAACCAGAGCCAACAACCTCTATCTCCCTTTCCTAGGCATGGAGGGCAGGTATTGCTTGAGCTCCTTGCTCTAGGGTAAGGCTGATCATGGGACATAAGTTTATTTCTCTCCATGGATGAGAAGGCGAACCTGTGATGACACATCAAGCTTCAACATTTACAAGCTGGAATTGCAGCGTTGGTGCCCAGAGTAGGGGGCACTGCCAAAACAGAGTGTCTCTCCAGCCCAGTGGTCCTATGCCTGAGACAGGTTAGCGTGAGGTCTTATACAGCCAGGAGGAGAAAGCTGTAAGCTGGCAGGTCCAGCACCATGTCCCGGGCTTAAGTTTTCAGTCTCAACTGTAACAGGATGGTTTATTCTCTGCACCACCAAGACTGACGTGGGTTTCTGGGGGAGGCCTTAGCAAATGTATGCATCCTATCTGAAGCATTTACTGCTTTCCACCTCGAAGTGATGACCAGCTAGCTGGGTCTGGCAGAGAGGTCCTGGAGCAGGACAAAAGTCTGGGGAAGAGCCAAGTTTGTGTCTCTGGGCAAAGGAGTGAGACAGTACAGGTCCAAACCAGACCCGTGCCTTCATACTGTCGTTATCACTGGTGATAACCACTGCCTGGCTTCTTGTGCGTTTCAAAGCAGGCTGCAGTTGTGGCTGTGCATTCAGAAGCTCAGCTGGCTCTTGCATTTAGCGGCTTGGCTTTTCAGACCCACGTTGCAGCTCATGGCTTGTGAGAATTGCCTCTGCCCCAGCCAATTTTCTAAGCACTGTTCAGGACTGCATGAGCAGCATTTTTCTTAGTGATAACATGATACAAGTTTGGAATAAAATGGCAACTTGATTCTGAATCAGGGGGTTTGCCATTCACAGGCTGCTGCAGCCCCACAAATAACCCACCACATTTCAAGGCAGAGCTGGATGCTTTTTCCCTCAGATACCCTGTGCCCAAGCCTATCCTCCTAATGCCTGCAAACAGGAGGCAGACACATATTCCTCACATCCCTGGGACCACAGAGCTGCCCAAAGGGGCTGTGTGGCTTTGCCACCTATGCACGATTTTGTACTGAGCTTATGAGGGGGACATCTCCTCACCTGAGCAGGGCAATGGAGGACTTTAAGTAGTGAGTGCTGAATTTCTAAGAGGAGACCTCCACAGCAGCTTCCCCACCTGATTGATGGCATGGTCAGTGTTGCAGAGGGTGATGCCAGCTGAGATCCTTCTACCAGGTCTAGCTGTACGGACCTGAGAAAGTGCAACTTTATTTCTATCCAGCCACACCAGACTGTAGCAACCCAAAACCAGGGAGAGTTCCTGTCCCTGTGCAAGCTGGGCGCTGACCCTGGTGTGCACAAGAGGGAAACAGCACTAGTTGTGCTGCTGCCAATAAGGAGGGGAAGTGTTTTGAATTCAGTTGAGGCTTTCTCTGGCTCAGGGTGACCTTTAGAGAGCCCACATCCCAGGTCGCTGTTTCCAACGGAGCTGGCATTGCCGTCGGCTCTTCATTCTCATAATGATTTTTTTTTCTTTTACAGCTGAAATATTTATGCAGGTTTTTAGGGGTGTAGCTTTCATCACTCCAACCTAGAGGAAATGGTCAGATCACAAAGCAGGCTACAGTATACGTCCCTGGGGATAGCATGGCCTTTGGTAACAGCCCTTCTCATGGCCCTTCTCCTAGGAAACCTAAGAGCAGGAAGGTTTATAATGCTGATCCCATCAGACCCCACGGAGAGGCTTAGCCTAAACATCTGAAGAATGAGAGTCACAGAGAGAAGGGAGTAGAGGGAACAAATTTTTAGCGACATCTTGAAATAGGAGGGAAGATTAGGACAAAAACATAAAGGAAGTTGGAGAAATAACACCATCTCATTTACTACTCAAGCACGCAGTGTTTGTCATATTAAAATAAAAACAGTGGGGAATGATTCCCCAAGGAGACCTCTTTATCTGACTGCATTAATACAAGATAAACCCTTGTGAGTATGCAGGCAATAACAGAGACACTCATACAGACACACACATGCACACACAAAGGATTGCCTTGAGAATGGGAAGGGAACGAGGCAAGAAATCTTTAATCTACACTTGTGGAGCAATGAACAAGTGCTTCAACACCTCTGTGCTGCCCACAAAAATGGATGCCATCCATTTCCTGCCTCCTTCCCCTGTAAAAGAATGGCTTTGGAAGGGAAGGGCTACCTTGCTGCATATCCAGGTGGATGCAGAAGGGAAAGTACGCTGCAGGGTAATGGCAAGATCTGGCCTTCAGTTTGCCTGACGTCGTGGGAGAGCCTGCAGTGATGCTATGGGTGCAGCAAGTTCCAGGACACCAGAGGCACCCTCCTTCAAAATGCAGGGCTGCAAACCTGAGCGGGTGGAGTGGCTCTGTCCCCTGCTCAGCCATCCCTGAAGCAGAGCCCACAGTCTCCTGGAAATGAGCATTTAGTTGTGCCGTGGGTTTGGCTCTGAGCATCTTTTCTGCATCAGTCAATGCTCTGCCTTCCTTTATCACCCCAAAATCCATTGCTTTACACTAATCCTGCAGCTTTGTCTGGGCTCCAGTTGGCTCAGCCTAGGGCTTTTCCAAGCTGCTGGCAATCCTGCCCTGTCTCACTCTTTGCTGAAAACTGTGGAGAAGAACAATTCTCCATATATTCTCCATAGAATATAATAACGGGACCCTACAAAACCAATCTGCCAAGGTCATCTCTGTACAGCACCTAGTACAGAGTGGCTGACATCAATGCTGAGCCCTGCTCCTGATTTCATCCAATGCAAACACGTAACTACCAGCAACCTGGATGCTATAGTATTGGAAAATGATGTTTTAAACACAACCCATTAAAAAGGAACAGAAGCTAAGTGAACGGATGCCCTAAGAGCTTGACAAAACCTCAAATCCTTTTTGGGGGAAATTAGCAAACACTGCTGCTGGCTGGATCCAATTTATTAAGGTCTCAGAGCAGGCAATCATGAAGAAAAGAGATAAATAATCTTCAGACAGAACAATCGCAGATCAGTTGTGACATAATCAGGGGTTTAGTTTCTCAGGGCTGGGGAGAGGGGATGCCAGGCCTTTCTCTCATTAATCAGAAATAAAAGCCAGAAATATGTGTCTATCTCTGCTCTACAGTGGTGCTGCAATTGATTGTTAATTGTTCTCTTTGAAGATTATTTATCTCTTTCCCTCAGGATCACTCCCTCCTCCCCTCTCTGCTCCTTCCAATAAAAGAGAATGACCCTAATGTATCTTGAAAGGAGAATTCTCAGAGCAAGACATGCTTCAGAGTGTCATTACGAGTTCCCGAGCAGCTGGATGGGGAAAGAAGTTACCCATTATGGTCACAGTTTTGTCTGTTTAGTGGGAAAGGGCAAATTGTAGCTTTAAGAGAGGCATCAGAGAGTTGATAGATGGGAAATCAAGCTGCATTTTCTTCTCTCTGGCTCTCTGTGCTCTTGGGTTAGCACTGTGTGATGTATGGAGCCCCAAGAGCCCTAATCTGGTAATGCTGGTAACAGCAGGGTCCTGGCAAAGACCTCCTGAAACCTCTTGCTGCTTGGCAAATTAAGCACAGTTGAGTAAGAGGGAGACTGAGGTATCTGTATCTGAGGGTTATCTTATTTTTTTAAAGATTTTATTTAAGAGTATGTATTTTTTAGACCTCTGTTGTATTCCAAAACTCTAATTTTGGCTGAAGTACATTATTAGCGATGCCAACCCAGTAACTAGGGATGCCAACCAGAAACTTTTAAACTCTGTTTAAACTCTTTGCCCAGCAAGCACTGGGAATGGGAAGATTCCAGACAGTGCTTTTGGGAGGTAGCATGAGGTGTGTTGTACCTGGAAGGGTAAATAGCTGCCCATTAGCATGATCTCCACATCCTTCTTGCTGCATGGAGAGATAAAGGTGACACAATGGCACAGCGTGGTCCCTTGACACCCCTGGGATAATATTCACACTTGGACCTCTGTGTGAGACATGGGATGAGAGGGACTGTGCCGGGGAAGAGCGCAGCAAAATGCTACCCTTTCCTGCCTGGCTGGAGAGAGAGGAGGGAGCCTGGAGGAGCAGCTGCTCTGCCCTGTCCTGGGTGAGGAAGGCTCGGTTCCTCTGGCATGACGCATTTCCAGACACAGGGCTGGTGGCTGCCGAGTTGTTCCTCATTCACTCTGCCTGTGACATGCCCCAACATGCTGCATCTCTTTTGATGCCCAATGCACTCAGACACCATGTCTCATCCCTTTATTTTTTCCTTTTTTCTGGCAGGGTTTCTGGGTCTGGAGTGGAGCATTTCTGCCCTTTCCTTTGCTAGACCGTGCTTGCTCTGCTGCTCAGCAGGACCGGTGTGAGAACCAGCTGCAAATGAGTTTGTGGGCAGAGCAGCATGCTGCTGCCCTGGCAAGCAGCAGCATGGGTACCCCAGGACCTCGCATGCAGCATGGCCAGTCCTGAGAGTGAGGGGTTTATTTCCCAGTGGGAAGGCTCAGCCTGATAGCTGGATGGCTGAAAGAGTGCTATGAAACTCAGAAAGCCGCATTGCAGGGTGAAATCAGCCTGACGTGCACCAACGAATGCTCACCTCACCATGATCAAGGGAGAGGGAACAATACCTGTCCCCAACGGACCCCAGTCTGTCATGGGAAGGACCTGGGGAAGACAGTGGTGAGGGGAAAAAACAGTAATTGTTTTTACCCCCTCTCTGTGAAATGGAGATCATCTCTCTGCCTGTGAAACGGTTGGCAAGACACGATCTGTTGCTGGATGGAGGCATAGAAGTCTCAGACTAGAAACAGGTAGAGAAGGGCAACGGATAATAATTATCATTACAGAAGAAATTCCCTACTACGGAACCAACATGTCCCAATAGACTTTGAAAATTAGCATCCTGAAAAGGAGAGTAGCCCTGGAAGAAGCCAGCTGTGAGGAGGGACCTCCCCACCACACCTGCTCCTGGCTGCAGAAGACAGATTTCCATGCCTTCAGCATCCACAGCCTGGGCCAGATTTTATGGGGAAAAAAGTCTGCTCAGCTCTTAACATACACACAACCTCTTGCTGTCCCTTCGAAAAATCTGGTCCCCTATTGGGTGGGTAACTGGAGCCTGGAAAACATCCATGCTCTGTATCTCCATCTCTGTGTCGTTATGCACAGAAATGATGGTTTGCAGGATGCGATGCTTTAGAAAAGGACCTTGGTCCTTCACTCAAAGCTCAGAGCCCAGCTTGCTCAGAATACAGTCTCTACCATTGGAAAAGGATGCTAACTTGATTTCGCCGCTTGCAGTTTCCTGCCAAGATTTGGAAGAAAAGAAAACCAACTTAAAATGCCTCTTCCACTTCTGTTTCTCAGCTTGAAACGACCATTAATTTTCTTTTTACTTGTAAAGGACACTGTCTATCATTTCAGATGAAAAAAAATAAAAAGTTTTGAAACCGAAACATGTGATGGTAATCCACCAATTTTGATTAAATTTTTGATGGGAAAATTCAACAGGTCCTTGATTAGAGTTTTAATGAAAATCAAAGAGATGCAAAGTAGCCAACAGCAGAGAAGTCAGAGCACTCACGGTAGGCAAGGGGGAATCAGCCTGGCTTAGACTCATTTCAGCTCTCCTGCACCAAGAAGTGGTTGTTGGCTGTTGGCCAGTCTTGAGCACTGCTCTTTCCATTTCATTTCACACAACCTATAAATACATTAAAAATAAAATTGAGAATCTTGGTTTTATTCCAGCTCAGCGGAAGAAAAAAAAAGGCAAAAAAAGGAGCAAACTTGTAACAAATGTATTTTCCTTGTAAAATAAAACCATTGCTTTCCATTTTTTCTGACAGAGGAGGTGGCAGGGTACTTGTGACTTGGTGAAAGGCATGTCAGCTTTGCTGCACGTCTGATGTGTGCAGAAATCTTCCTATAACATCACCCAAAGTATTCCATACCAGCAAATATTTGTCTTCTTCATAGCAGTTAAAGGGATTCTTCGTAATTCTCTGCACTGTGGTCATTTGAGTCCTAGTACAACAAATAATGCATCTAATGAGAGAGAGCAGTGCTTGATCTCTGGATAAAGGCAGTCAAAATCCATTTGGCATGGTAAGTACAGAGAGGGAGGGGGAGAACAAGCACTGAACAACAAAAGGTACTCCAACAGCATATAGATCCTGAAGAACAAAAGCAGGTGAGACATCAAACAGCACTGCGAAGGAAGCACCAAAACCAACACAAAAATCACACAAGTTCTTCCTTACACATGCTCCTGGCTCAATCTGAGTGATTTCCCATTGTCTGTGAGGGAAGCAGAAAGACAAGTTGTGCTCTGGTATTTCTTTCCTGAGGTGAAAAGCATCCGCCTTCATTTAACTGTTGCCCCAGAACTTGAGAAGGTTAATCTGCATGGAGACACAAGCATTGGACTGCACATGAACTTCACGCTGGAGGCTCCTGTGGGGTCCAGGTGGCTGTGGGCACCCAAGCCCTCCTGCTCCAGGGGCTCAATGGAGTGATGCCTTAAAATACAAGTGACTTCAGCTGGCGATTCCCTTGCACATCTGCGTATCACATGCATCCATCAACAGCCTTGCAGCAGCTGGGGGAACTGATGAGGGTGCTTGAGAAGCACCTGGATGAGGATGATTATTTGCAATCTCCCTTTAAACTTCATCATGTTGAGCAACTAAATGAGCAGAGACAAAAGGGTGTTTGGCCGCTGCATAGCCAGGGAGACACGAGAAAGGCAGAAGCCCTGATGGGTGCAGAGGCACAGCACACCTCTATCTATGCAACAGTGGGGCAAGCTGGGGAGGAGGCATGGGGAAAACAACACTGAGTCATTAATTACCATTTCTGGTGCATGGGAGCATGGGTTGGCGCTGCTTGGTTGCTGGGCACATACACAAAGTTCAGCTTTGAGAAGCAAAAGCAGCTGCAGAAATCCCCATACCAGCCAGCACCACGCTACTCGCTCCACCTGACTGCGAGCCCTGCCAAGCTGCAAACCAGAGCCCTGAACCCAGTGCTCTGGTGACTACAGAGAGAAGAGATGGGCTTTGTTACTGTCCTGGAACACAGAGGTAACACTTATGCTTTTACACTCTGCAGGAGAACCTGTGTTTTACACAGGTTCCCCTGTCCGTGCAAGCGAGCAGAGCTGGCTACGGTGCCTGGCAGGCAGCAGATGGCCAGCTCACTTCAGTCACACAAGTCCTCCATCAGACTTCCCCATAGTATTGTGACTGTCTTCGTGGTGACAAATCACCCTGCACAGGACGCTCAGGTGGAGAAAGGCAACAGAAGCTGCCAAAGGGCAACAAAGGAAAAAAAGAGGCAGTCTCCATGCAGATGCCCCTTGCATCACAGTTAAG
>VZSC01017836.1:69735-81249 GCA_013398225.1 Steatornis caripensis | reverse complement strand
TAGGCTAACCTGCTTTAGCAGGGGGGTTGGACTAGATGATCTCTAGAGGTCCCTTCCAACCCCTACCATTCTATGATTCTATGATTCTATGAAAATCCCAAATCAAATTTGGGAATAAAAAAATACAACAAAAACATCCCTCCAGCCTGCAGCTGTCACCTGGGAGTTTGCACAAAGTTTACAACACTGTTTCATTGCTAGAAATCAGCAGTAAAGGAGCCAGGCACTGATTTGGCGGCTCAGCTCTCCTCCTTGAGCAGTAANGAAAATCCCAAATCAAATTTGGGAATAAAAAAATACAACAAAAACATCCCTCCAGCCTGCAGCTGTCACCTGGGAGTTTGCACAAAGTTTACAACACTGTTTCATTGCTAGAAATCAGCAGTAAAGGAGCCAGGCACTTATTTGGCGGCTCAGTTCTCCTCCTTGAGCAGTAGGTATTGCTGGGTCAAATGCACAACTTGGAGCCAGGTCTACAAGACACATTGCGCCTCTACAGGAGCAGGGCCAAACACTGCAAGGTGGCTGTGGGCTGCTGATGCTCCTAAGCACCTGGAAGTGCCCTGATGGATGGCAACAGGGAGAGGGAGACAAAATAAATGCATCAATGCATGCCTGCAGTGATGACAGGGTGTCTGTACCACCGTGGCAGCTGCTTTTTACGGAGTTGAGCGACAGAACAGGGCTGTGATGATTATATAGCTGAGAGTCAGTGGTGTCATTGAGATGTTCCCTTGCCCATCTGTTTGTGGAGAAATCTGAGGCATGGGCAGGAAGCCTTCACATCCACCAAATATCCCGTATCAGCCCCCACAGCCGTTCTGTCCCCCAGCTGGGTCCAGTCCCAGTGGAGCAGTTAGGGCACAATGCAGACCCACAGCAGATAGGGACATAGCAGATCCCATTAGGCTTTTGGCTCTGCTCTGCTCCTGGCATGTCACAACCCTTTGCACCTACCCCTTCATGAGGATGAGGAGACTGACCCTCTGCAACTCAGAGGATGCCGTTGAGACTCCAGACTGAGCAGCAAAACCAGACTGGTGGGACCTGTCCTGATGAGTCTGGTGGCAGTGACACAGAGGATCTCTGGAGGAGCTGGGAACCCTCAGTACTCTCTGTGTTTGCTCAGGGGTGACATGCCTCCAGCAGGGACATGGCTGGGCAGAGCTGGTCACAGGGAAAGATACCAGGATGGACTGACTCTGAATGGTACAGCCACAGGCAATGATTATTCTCATTTCTCTTCCAGTAGTTATGTGAAGAGCACAGAGCAAATTTTCCAAGCTTTGAGTACAAAAACCAGTATCTGTCTCAAAATGTTCACCTTTGAGAGAGGCAATACAACTTGGGGTAGGAATGCTGGCTGAGTCTGAATCTGCCCAGCAGGTTGGACAGAGGTGGGAAGGCAGCAGAGCCCTTGCAGCAAAGCCAGACCACCTCCTGCAGAACGCCTTTGAGGAAGACAAGCCACATGGGTGTCTGTGCTCACAAGGGCTCAGATCACAGGTTGACAAAAAGACACAGTGGTTGTGCTGAAACAGAACTGCAGGGAGAAAGAAAAATAAACCCAATACAACACCCAAACCTCCCTCCCCAAGTAAACTGCCCCAGAATAAACTTCGACACCAGCCAGGCTGAGATTGTAATATCTTAGCACCCTGCAAGGGACGGCTAGGGAGGAAATAAATTCCTTTTACAATGAGGCACGGAGCAGTTGTGTGCAAGGCATAGCAGGATCACTTGGTTTTGAAATGCCTCGAAACTGCATTTCACAATCTGCCCTCTAAAAGCACGCACCAAGGGTTTATCAGACTTGCAGAGATCTTCTGGTGTGACTCCAGCCGGATTGCGCACCCTGGGCACCTTCCAGTTTGTTAGATAACATCTGCCTGACATGCAGACATCCTCTTGCAACAGGGAAAATCCTGCTAAGGAAGGCTGTGTTTTGGTCGTGTTTGTTTTGTTTTGGGGAGGAGGAGAGTACTGGGTCACTGCTTTTGCTGTGAGTTGCTGGCGGAGGAAGCAGCCTCTCTGTTGGGGCGCCCATACTTTTGTGCACACAGGGAGCTAAGGCACCAGTCCCTGGAGAACAGGGTCTGAGAACTGCGTTTGTCACTCACGGGGCTGCTCTGTCAGCTCCAAGAGACACCTCAAAGCTGCATCCTCATCCATACACATGGGCAGGGACTGCTCTAGCCTTAAGGGCCTTGATGTTTCTGCTGCTGTATTGGGAGTGGTGCTTCTCCACACACTTTGAGAAAGCCACTTCCTTGCCTTTCCCAGCTATCTGGGCCTCAGCTGAATCCTGGACCAAACTCCACCTTGGGGCTCAGACTTGCAGGTGACTGCAGGATAACGAATTCCCATGGATCAACTGGGTCTCGGTGAACGTTGGCATGTGTGCTTTCAGCCTGGGATGGATACATTACAAGGGGATTTCACGCACAACTCTGCCCACACAGACCGAGCTAAGCTGCATCACGGTCATCATGGCTCAGCTTGGAATGGATGTGGCCGGGAGTCGGAGTTTTTCTCTGGCTGCAGCAGAGTTCCTGTTCCCCTCCGTGTAGCCAAAATCAACCATTTAGGCTGCATGCGGGCTGCATCTCCGCATCCTGACAGCCCTCCTGCCCGCAAGTTCTTTGTAACCGATACAGATATTCTGGATGCCCTGGCTGAGCTCTGCTGCCTGCCCCCTCCTCTTCCTCCTCACTGCTGGAGCTGCCCCTGCCACATGGCATCTTGTTGCATGCTCCTGGGCTGTTTCCACAATAACACAACAGCAAGGGTGTTGCATGTGAAGTAACACCACCATCGTCCTCTTAACCTGCCCTGCAGGATAAGGAGCAAGGCAGAAGACCAGGTGGTAGCCTGGGGAACAGGCTGGGTCTGCAAGGCCATGGAGATAGTGAAGGAGGTGACATATTCTAGGCTAGTCTGGTTTTGAGCCAGACCACAGAGCTCCTACCCCAACCCCAGAGGCATGTTCAGCACCTCCAGCTCCATACCCACCCTGGCTACATACCCAATGGTGCCCCAGTAAGCTACAGGAAAGGCACCTCGCAGATGCCTACCAGACCCTTCATCTAACCACAATGACCAGGGCAAGTGCTAGACATGGGCTTATCTGCTGGGAACCTCAGGGAGCCCAGCATTTACTGCAGCTCTCCCTCTTTCTGGTCCCCAGCTGGCATCTGCCCTAATTTGCACACCCAGAAATTCATGGTACACTGATATCTCAATGCAAACACAGAAATACTGGTATGAAAGGTGGCCCTGAGCTCATCGGGCACCTCCTTGGTGTTCTTTGTAATTACAGAGGCAAACAATCCTGTAATTTGTGCTACCAAGGACTCCCTGGAAGAGCCCCACATATCCAGCATAGTCAACCGGTCTGTTGATGGAGCACAGAAGAGCAGAGAAGTGGCTCTTTCCTCCTCTTCTGATTCAATTAACGTGTTTCTGATTTAGCAGGCAGCAGGGCTGGGGAGCATTCACGGCAGACAGGACTCTGTGTGCCTGGGAAGACCTCCCATCAGTGTAGGACAAGCCCAGGCGTCTTTAGCTGTTTTCCGCTTTGAAAATTGATTCATCTGTGGTGGAAGGTGGGAGGCAGACCAAGTACAGATGCTTTGGCATTGAAGTAGCAGGTACGGCACTGTCCCGAGATGCCTTTTTATCTTCTGACCTGCTGATGCCAAGCCAGCAGCTTAGAGGGGAGCTCAGGAATGAGAGTAATTTTTCATCATATTCCCATATCCTTCCAGCCTACATTTTCCTACACCACACAAGTCCGGCTCTGTTGGACCTTCTCACGACATCAAAACATTTTGCTTCAGTCCAAATTTTCTGTTGTTTCTGATTTTGTTTGTTTGTTTGTTTAATTATCGCTCTGTGGAAAATTTCGAAACAGCAACTGTTCCATCCCTTTTGGGGAAAAACAAGCAGACACTGAAATGTTGTGATTCCCCTTGAAGCGAAAATCCCACATCTTGGTGGGAAAGGTCAGTGCCTCGATTCGGCTGAGGCAGGAGGGTACCAGGGGACGGGAATCCTAAGATGTACCTAGGCCCTTCAGAGCAGGCTGGCAGGAAGATTTCAGTGCCTTAGGCATCTCCTGCCCTTATCCCTCAGGAAACAGAGCCTGCAACCCACCAGCAACTCCCATTGCTGGCACTACAAGGCAGTCGGAATGCTGGCTCCATGCAGGTCACTTGCAGAATGAATGATGTTTCCACGTTGCTTCTCCAGGGCTCAGAAAGATGTGCCCTCTTTCAGGTGAAACTTTTCTGGCATCTACCCTTTGTCTGTCTTCCTTTTACTCTTAACTACATCATCCCAAGTACGATAGAGAAGGATTCTTCCGTCTCAATCCCTTCTGGGGTCTCATATCTATTCTCTGCTTCCCAGCAGGGCTCTCTGCCCTCTCCTTACCCCCAGAGTCTCCTTCATTAACCTGTTGCTGCTCAAGGCTTTTGGTTGGGATGAAATAGGGAGGGGTAAGGGTGCCTCCCCACCCCAGCTTTCCTGCCAAAGCCTGAGATGTCAAGGCAGTGCGCCTCTAGCAGTGAACCATGTGGGTCTTCTGCCGCACCTTGCTCTCCACTGTGCTCTGATCAGCAACAAAAGAACCACTGTGCCCATTGCCGCTTGGTGTCAGGATTGGTGCAGTGTAGGAAGAGCACCCAGGTGCTGCTTGCCAACAAGAAAACATGGCCCACTGTCAAGGCTTCTTATGGGAAACAGCACCACGACCCAACATCTCCTCCAAGCCAGCTCTGCTGCCTTTTGTTCCCTCTAGCTTCAGTGGGCTCCAGCACACTGTCTCACTTGGATGCCTTGGGGCTCTCTCTCTTTCCCCAGACCTTCTCCATCCCTTCACAAGGCCTATAATTCCTCACCTTCTTCTGCCCCCCAGGGCCAGTCTTTTACCCCCTTTTCTAATCAGTGTCACTTAGGGATGGCCTTGCTGTGGTTTTAGCAGGCAGCTGCTGGCCTGTACCACTGTAACTAGCTGTCCCAGGACTCAGCAGCAGCTCCTCTGAGAAGACAAATCGGTCATTATGCATCTGAACAAATAGATTTCATATTCCAAATGGAGAGATCTGTCAGCAGCTCCATTCCTCTGGGAAGCCATGAATGTCAAGCCATTTAAGAGCCCTTTCCTAATGATGCCCCTGGTGAGCAGACGTGAAGATGTATAGCCCCAGAGCTCAGCGAGAGTTTGCCGAAGACTATCAGGGTAGAGGGGAAGATTAGGAGGCATTAGCACAGCAGAATGGCTCATTCCAGCATGTCCTCTGGAGTCCTGCACAGCAGAAAAGGAGCACGAGGCATGGGCTCAGATTAATGGCTTCTTCACAGGCTGGCTTTGCCTTCTGACAGAAGAGAAAAATGATTGCACACACACATGCACGCACATGAAGAGGGAGATGGGCTGTTCTGCCTGACTTCTACATTTTGTAATGGAGAGCCTTGCTAGAAGAAGGAGGAAAAGATGAAGTAGGGCAATGGGAATGTGATCCCTCTCCGACCTGCCCTGATGCTTATTGACTGTGGACTCTGCCTGCACATCAAGGTTTGTCCTGGTGTTAGTCCATCTGCCACCCATATCCCCTACAGGGCAGGTCTCTGCAGGGCTCGGGGAAGGTTGGATTTGGAGACCCTCTCCCAGATCAGCAAGCTGCAAGAGCTGCCAGCCTCTCCAGCAGCACAGAGAGGGTTGGTGTGGGCTGGGAGGTAGCCCTTGCAGCTGGGACTGTCTCCAGGGGGAGGGAACAGGCTCTGTGCTCCCAGACAAAGAGCAAGGAGATACAGTGATGTCCGAAGCCCATCTGTATGACAAGTCCATCACTTGACTTTCTCGCACTGCCCATGTAGGTGCTCCAATCTGGAAATCAGACGTTTCACATTGAAAACAGTCAGGATGTAACACCGCACTGGACAGACATCCCCTCCCATGCCCTTCTTTGCTAGATTTGGTCCAAATTTGCAAGTGTGTCAGTTACCTCAAACCAGAGCTTTTTGGCAAATTGGAGTATTCCAGCAAACACACCTGTGCTGAGTTTCGCCAAGCTCTTCGGAAACCTCTCCCACCAGATGTGTGATATGGCAAGTTCTTAAAAAATAGTAGTTGCATTTCGGACAAAACAAAACAAAAACACTCACACCAGGTAAAGGTGACCAGAATCAAGAACCCAGTTGCAAGCAGCATGGGCAAATTTAATTAGCATTCCCTAACACCCTGAACTTAAACAACCACACTGATAACTGCTTCCTGTATGCGAAACATGGCCCTATCTTCTTTTAAATGTGTTTTCCAACCTGTGTGTTATCTCTTCAGATGGAGCCATTTGTATTAAGAGAAGAAAAATGCAAGTATCTAGAGGCCACCTTTAATAAGGTATTTGATATAGTGCCTTGCAAAATCGTACCTGGCAAATGAATTCCAATTGGAGTGGATACAAGCTGAGACACCTGATGGAAAATTGGCTTAAGGTGTGTAAACACAGAGCCATGATAAACTACAGAGGACCATGTGGGGAGGGAGGTGTCCAGAAGGTGCCACAGGGATCGATGTTAGAGCTAGCTTAGTTTAACATCTTTATAAATGACAGAGAGGGAGAAGTAAACAACACATTAATAACATCCCAGGATGATACCAAACAGCGCAGCTTCCTAGACAGAGCCAAGAGTAGGAATTTGCAGAGCAAGGGCTGACCCTGCAAAGCTGCTTGCTTTTTATTATCAAGGTCAAGGGATAAATTTGGGATGGAACTCGGGAGAGGAGCTGTTGGGGTGAAAGTGTTCTGGCAGAGGAGCCCAAGCAGGAAGCATGAGATGAATGCTGTGAGATACTGAGGTAAAGCAAGTTTGGGGCAAATCCAATGCCATAGCCCTCCAAGAGCCCATATCTTGCGCTGTGAAAGGGCACTACATGCACATGCAACGGGCTGTACAAATCAGCAGCTATGCCTCCACATCTAGGTGCTCCTACAAGATGTTTTGTTCCTCCAAGGAAGTTTCAGGCAAGTGCTTAAAATTAGAAATGCTGTCTTTCCCAACACCAGAGGTATTGCACTGGTGCTAAGGAATGTTGTGTCAGTAAAAGGGGTAGATAAGTAAGCATGAACTGATCAGTAAGATCACCACTTTTGGAAATTGGTGATTGCTTGATACTACAATTCTGATTTTATTTCATTTATGTCATCTTTTGGAGGACAGTCCTGACTGGGAAAATACATGTACACATGAACATTCAATGCTTCAGAAAGACTAATTTTCCACATCTCAAGGGAATTACGAGCAAAATTGTTGAGGAGGAAGATGATGGCAGGAAAATTAGATCTTGAATTTTGAACAAGTGGAGAAGGTGCAGGAAATAGCTGCAAAAATCACTGTGGAGCTGGAAGAAAAACAACCTTGCAATGACAGACTGAAAAATTTTGATCTGTTTAGCTCATCAAAAAGAAGATTGAGATTTAACTGATTGCAGCTTCTAAGTACCTTCCCAGGAATAAAGTACAAGGTGCAAAAGGCTCTTCAGTCACGTGAGGAAAAGAAGAGCCGACATCTGGAAATTACGGTCAGACAAATTCCTGTAAGACTTAAGGCCCAGATTTGCAGCAGAAAATGTGACCAGACATTCAGTCACAATCCCAAGGATGTGGTAACTTCTGAGATGTGGTGATTTCTTCATATCTTTAAAGCAAGAGATGATTTTCTGTAAGATGCTTCAGTCAAATACATGTTGCTGGACGCTGTTCAGTAGAGACCAGATGCAACTCCCTGCTCCACACAAGTGGGCTGTGCTGTAAATGAGGTCATGACAGATGACCTGCGGTATTCTTCCAGAACTACTTGGCTGGAGGAGGAAGTTTAAATACGTTTTGCTGCATGTCATTACATTTCATTCCTCAACTGCTGGCATGTCCACTGAGCATTTTATTATACCCTCTTTACAGGCTTAGCTCCAGATCCGCATTCCTCTTCTTTCATCCTGTCTAGATACTGTGGAGTACTTGATTTTGTTGTGTTTGCTATTCCAGAGCCTACATTTTCCCCACACTGCTGTCTGTCATTTCAAAGCACAGCCCATTGCTCGCCACACATTTTCCACACCTGTGGTTAAGATCTCTATAGGACAGCTCCTGTTTTATTCCCAGAATTGCAGGAGCCTGTTAAAGAGGAAACTTACGCTGTGCTCCCTTTCAGAAAAGCTTTATTCTTCTCTATGCTTGTTAAATGTCTTTTCAGTCATGAAGCTAGCATCCTTTTCGGCATCACAGCCTCAGCTTCTGTTAAGATGAGATAACCTGGTATCAGGTGCATTGGGTGCAGCTCCTGAGAGGTTCTTGCTGGTTCAACCTACAGCTAAGTGCACCTTGACTTAAAATTTCAGGAGGAGCTCAGATGCCATGGGAGGGGGAAACAGTAAACTCTAGGGATTAGGACTCTGGAAAGAAGCCAAGGTGGAGGAGAAAGGTTGAAGGGGGTTTTTTTTGCTGCTATTATTTACGTTAACAACAAAGGCAAGGCCAAGAGCACGGGTAGGCTTGACCCTGCCATTACACTCCATAAGGGAGCTGGCTGAATGCACTGCTGCTTGCACACAGGTCTTGTGCAAGGAGACATCTGGAGACAGGCAGGACCCATCTGGATCAGACCTGTCTCCTGGGGACAGTGCTTATGTGACTTCCTGGACACTGTAAACTTGCCGGAAATATGAAGGCACTTCAGAAATGGGCAGGAGTGATGAAAAGTCTGCAGGGAAAGGCCTGAAGGAGAAGCGAAAGGAGGACTTGCCTGCTTGCAAGAACTTCGAGGAGGGGTAAGGTTATTAAGGATCCCCTTGTGGTTTCACTGGGAGGAAGGGAATGAAATCGAGCAAGAAAAATTGTGTCTGAACATCAGGAAATGCTTTCTGTCACAGAGATGTATTAGTCTGGGGAATTACCTCCTTAGGCATGGGGTGAGGACATCGCAGCTCAAGACATACTTGTTGGGCTTCTGAGCTCAAAGGGAGATGTCCTGTTGAGGAGTCAATGTCTCAGAGCTGTGCCAAATCAGTACTGTCCCAGCATCACTGCCACTCATCCACTGTGTTGTTGTCATTCAGAGGGTGCTGCTGGATGCTCTGTGCACCCCTGGGATCTTGAGGTGTCTGGTTCCACAGGCTAGCAGGAAGGTCAATTCTTCTCATGGTGTTCAACCCCAAGCTGCTACGTCCTTCTCCCATGGGTAGACTTCTGGACATTTCTCATCTCGCCTGCTCAGATACCAGTGGTGAGGGAGATGGGCAGGAGCTCCCCAGGGATCTCAGACACCTTATGTTGATGTCCACACCAGTGCCCCTGCATTGTGGGAAGTATGATGGATGGGAGGTCACAGCTAGCTGGTGCACCTCCACAGGTGTAAACCCACCTCCAGCAGTGGTCTCCAAGCTCCGATGTGACCGCCAGCACACTGTGCTTTCCCACCATGTTTCTCCTGGGGGATGTTGGCTGTAGGGCTTCCTGTCTTTCCTTCGCCTTCCCTCACTCGCCAACCCAGCCTCTTGGGCTTGCTTTGGCCAGGAGTGAGCATGTCCCCAGGGCAGATCCCTCTTGCCAAACTGGTGTGTTCCTACAGAAACCCTGCCTGAAGCAACCAGCAACACCATTTCTCCAGCAGGTATATCTGTTTCCCAAATAAGACCTAGTGGTGTCCTGTATCTTATCTACCTTTTCCTCCTTTGCAGCCACTCCTCTCCTCCCCACTTCTCCCAGAGTTTTGTTGTTGCCATGGTAACCCTATATCTTTAAGCAATACATTTCCCCCCCCCAGTGCAATGTGAAATTCCTGAGCTTCACCCTTCATAGAGAACTGCCTCCCTCTAAAGTGGCACTAATTGACCATGAAATGCTATGCAGCTAAATTACACCATAATTTATTCAGCATTAAATGATTTAAGCAGTGGCTCAGGAGTGCTGTGAACAAGAATCACTCCTCTCTTCCCACCCTCTTCACTTCCTCACTCTGCTGCCTGTGCTGCAGCTGGGAGTGTGTTGGAGTCGGAGGATCGCATCCTCCGAAGAAGGGCCAGTCCGAACAGGGCAGCCAGTGTTTCACAGCCTGATTTTTTGGGGAGAACCAACAGCTTGTTGGGCACTCATCAAAGTAATTGCAGCCCAATCACTCCTAAGAGCACTGATTTCCAACTGGGAACCCATCTGTAATCTGTGGTGTATGGGATGTCACCAGCATCCTACAGGGAGCTCGGTGATTTTAGACTGTCAGACTGATCCTGGGGGGATGAGGGCTTTTCTGCTTTGGAAAGTGAGAACTTCAGTGCAGACAGTTTCACCAATTTGAAACTGGCTGCCAAATTTTACCATGTTGGTTATTTCTTTAGTCCAGGAGTACAGATCCTTTCCCCCAGCCTGACAAGTGCCCTACAATGCTGTAGAATAACAAATCTCTCACACTACTACTTCTCTGTGGCAAGGAGATTCATGTTGTCCCTAAGCAAATAGGAAATCACTTGTTCCCCACCCTAAATTTTTAAGTCAAATACTATTTTGAAGAAAACTTCAAACGTTTCTCTTTGAAAATGCAAAACTGAGAGATTCCAACCCTACAGAAATGTTTTTCAGTGTCTTTTCAGACAGAAGTTATTTGGCAAAATTGATAAAAATATGAGAACTACCCACATCAGCCCAAGGTGTATTTTTAGAAGGAAAAGAGGATAATTTTCATTCATTCAGAAAAAAAAAGTCACCTACTTCAACTCAGAATGGAGGCAATTTCGGCATTGTGCAAGAGACTGCAGGAGACATACATTCCCCTAAATAAGGAAGGAAGGAAAAAGTAGTGGTGTCATCAGAGGTACAGTGACACAGAAAAGCTTCCAGCTTTCTTTTTTTTTTTTTTTTTAATATATAAGGACTAGGGTTAATTGGGACTTCTTCAAGCCAAAGAGTAATCGGGGACAAGGAGAAGCCACCCCATTGAAGTGAAAGCAGGACTGCATGGTCTAGCACACTAGGACTCTGCAGTCTGTGTAATACCCGGGTGATGATTAAGGAGGGGTAGGATAGAGTTTCAGCAAGTCTAAAACAGCACGGAAAACATCACTGGGAATGGATGCTTTACTGCCTTTTCTGAGGCAGCAGTATATAAAACTAGAAGGAAGAAGGTTCAAGAGAAGCAAAGCGATTTGTCTCTTCATCTATGAAGGTTAACCTGTGTAACTCTTGCCACAGGATGTTGTGGGTGTTAAAAGTTTATAAGGGTTCTAGAAAACACCTGGATTATTTCACAGGGGGAGAATTTATCAAAAGCTGCTTAATCCTTCAGTCTTCAAAAAATGCAAGAAGGAGGACCCAGGAAACAACAGGCCAGTTAGCCTTACCTCCATCCCTGGAAAGGTTATGGAAAAGATCATTCTGGATGTCATCTCTAAGCATGTGGAGGAAAGGAAGGCTATCAGAAGTAGTCAACATTGATTCACCAAGGGGAAATCCTGCTTGACCA
>VZSC01017836.1:31979-68724 GCA_013398225.1 Steatornis caripensis | reverse complement strand
CACGAAGTTGATTAGGGGAGTGGAGCATCTCTCTTACGAGGAAAGGCTGAGAGCCCTGGTTTGTTTAGCCTGGAGAAGAGAAGACTAAGAGGGGATTTCAGCAACGCTGATCAATATCTAAAGGGCGAGTGTCAAGAGGACGGTGTCAGACTCTTTTCAATGGTGCCCAGTGACAGGACGGGGGCAACGGGCACAAATTGGAGCAAGTTTGTTGATGGAGCAAACTGGAGCACAAGCTGCTGGCACAAATTGGAGCAAGGAAGTTCCATCTGAGGAAGAACTTCTCTACCATGAGGTTGCCTGAGCCCTGGCACAGGCTGCCCAGGGAGGCTGTGGAGTCTCCTTCTCTGGAAAGATTCAAAACCCACCTGGACGCGTTCCTGTGCACCCTGCTCTGGGACCACCTGCTTTAGCAGGGGGGTTGGCCTGGGGGATGTCCAGAGGTCCCTTCCAGCCCCTACCATTCTGTGATTCTGTGATCATAGAGTGATGTTGTGTTGCAAGCTCAAAGACAGTTCCCAGGAAAAATCATGACACCTTGGTCCTGGTTTGATACACACCCTGGGGGCCCTTGTAGTTCTTGGAGAGATTATTTAGAGAGACTTTTGATTTGACTTGCTGTGGTCTTACAGTCCTGTCTGAGGTGATTCCCACCCAGTGGGAAGCGACTGTGGAGGTAACTGAGCCCCTTTCTCAGTGGTGCAGGCACTGACAACGTGACAGACCTCCTCTTGAACTGTGCAACCTCCTTCCACTGGCACGATATTCCAGTGGAAAAGGTCGATTTATCTGAAGCAAAGTGTTTCATTTAAAAGTGTTGCCTTTGGGACAAAACTCGTTTTGAGGGAAAAAAAAAAGAAAGAAAAGAAAGAGGATGAGCACTTTGATAATGTTGAAATGCTTCATTTGCGTCTTTCTGGAGTGCAGTGTTTAAAGATGACTTCTTCCCCCATTTCAAAAAGGGAAATATGTTGTAAAACCAAATGAGAAACGAAAAAAGTAGAAAATTAAGCAGAACCCTTTGAGTCATCCCCACCTTTCCTTTTTCCCCTGCTGTTTTTCTTCAAGAAGGTGGTTAAATCTCCCACAGTTTTCTTCCATTCTGGAATGTAAAACCTCTTAAAATCACTGAACTTCCCCTAGGTTCTCACACAACCGCTTCCCCACTTCTTGGGATGACCTCTGTGGTGGGAAGCCAAGATGCTGAACCCAGGACACCTTTTGCCTCTCCAGCTGCCCCAGATAATCTTCCTAGTCCATGCTGAGCTCTGCTAAAAGGCAGAGAGATGGTACGAAACTTGCCCATTCTTTACTAGGGAAAAAGAGAAAATGCTGGGCTCCATGGCTGCCAGTTTAATGCCTTTCACAGCTATGAATTTCCCTGAAGACAAACGCTGAGTTTTGTCACTGGAGATGCAGCGAGCAACAGCAGCCGTGCCAGCTCGGCACGCTTCGGAGCAGTGCATGGACCAAGCGAGGAGTCCACGCCACGTGTGCACCCCACCAGGGCACCAGCACCCCTTGGGACCAGCTCTCCATCACTCTTGGCATGATTGTCGGACTTACTTCTCCACCATCAGCATCTACACAATGCTAACCCACTTTTCCAAGCCCTGGGTCGGAGAGGTTGCCTCTGTGTTGGATGGCAGGCAGACAAAGGACCACACTTTTTGCTGCCATCCAGCTTTGTGAACTGAAGGAAGATGTTTGTTTGCTCTCCTATCTTTTCTACAGCATTTGGGAGTCCCTTGAGGCATTGTTTTCACTTGAGGTGTTTCCCAGCATTCAGAAGTCCTCTAGCACCTCACCCAGTGAGGCTGTACTGTTGGTTAATGTGCAAAATAAATAATCACTAGGCTGAGAACTGGGCTTTGACAAGCAAAACAATTTCTTCCCTTTTTTGTAAGCTTGCTTTAACAATACAGTTGAAAAATGGGTTTGCCCCAGATTAAAACCTTGGGTGTACTTAAAAGGTGAGCAGTATTCTTCTGGCTCGAAGACAGCATGTTGTTTCCTTTCAGAGCTTCCCAACATTTCCTTTTCATGTGGAATATGTCAAAATGCAAATTTAGTGCTTGTAGAAGCACTGAAGCTGACTGAAGCAGCATCATTTCTCACTCAAATTAATTGCAAAATTGACACAAGGCTTCAAAATATGCTCGTCACACCTAACTGCAGAAATTTTCATTCAAAGAGTGTCATTTCCTTGCATTCCCATGGCCAAGGAGGTGTCATGAAAGGAGTTGTGGTGCTGCCATGAAAATGGAGGAAGAAGCATCAAGAGCCGTGAGTTGCAGCGCTTTGGGGCTTTTCAAAACAAAATAACAATCTTTTGAGAGTGAAAGTCCAGCCCTGGCAAAACAGATGTTGTAACTTATCACATTTATGGTGGAAACTTGAGGGCCAAGAGGGAATTCAAAGAGCAAATAGTTAACAGCATAAACCCAAATAATGAGAAATATATAATGTGTGTCAGAAGTCTGAAGAGAGTTGATTGGTCTGAGGGAGCAGTGGGGGGTAGAAAGGAGCAATTAAAGAGCAGGAGGAGGAAGAGGAGGTGAAGGAGGGCATTGCTGAGGAGCCCAGAGATTCCTTTAAATCTACAGAGGTAAAAGTACGTAATGCCTCACTAGAATCAGCTGCTGTCCTGGAGGACCTGAGGTTAACACATGCTTTGTCCGTCCTCTAGAAATGACACGATGAACTGAGGACAGGGTTACAGGGCACTGAGCTCTACTCTAATTAACTGCTCTAAACTTCGTTAACTCAGTGAGTGTGTCCTTGTGACCTTCCAGGATGCTGAAAAAAAGCCAGAAGTCAGAGCTCTGAAGTGACACGGGTTGCCAATCTGAGCTGTAATTCTGGGAAACTGCAACAGAGAGCCCAACACCTGTGCTGCGCAAGAGGATGGAGAGGAGATGCATGTGCGCTTGCAAATTCCCCATCTTGCCTTACTAACAGCTCAGACTGGCTGAACTCTCTCGAGTTTGGCTTGCTGGCTCCCTCCCCTTTCTCCTACTTAACTGCATTTGTTGACATGATGAACTGTTTGCCAGCTAAGCTATTACTTATCAGATTGTTTGTTAGCCTCTTTATCCTCTGTATTGTATAGGGGCTTGTTTATATGAGGCTAAAGTTGTCTGAGAGGCTGCAGATCTGAATGGAGTGGTGCAGGAGAGAATGGCTAGAGTGGAGGGTTGGAGTACGAAACTGCCTCTAGCAACTGAAGCGCACGGTTTCTTAACTAAGGGAGCTTGTATTTAAGCAGTGGTACCATTCTGTCAGCCCCAGTCAGTGGCTTGCTCAGATCTAGTATTCATTGCATGCTATATCCTACAGTAAGAGGAGAATGTATTGTGGAGCTTTAATAAAGGTGGTTGCTCATAATGCTGCTTACTGAAGTCTTTCATCTTCCCTCTAATTAATTCATGCTAATTTCCTTGCCAGTTGGATACATCAATTTGGAGTCTAAAATAGAATCTTAGTTTGTTTGTGGAGTTCAGCATGCTGCAAAATATAGCTCTCCTATCAGAAAAAAATTGCAAAAAGGGAAAGATCTGAATGGGATGTTACAGATGCAAGGTGCTTTGCAGCATGAATTGGAAAAACGCAGCGCCGCACCAGGGCCACACATCTGCCTTCCCTCTGTCGGATCAGTCCCAAGCACTCAGAGACTCCAGTGGAAATCCCCTCCAGTAACAAGATCTTTCCACTCTGTGCTAATCTACGTTTGCTTTTATCAACATGAAGATGGGAGACTATATGCTACCTGAAGTCACTCCTGAGTGTCATGATTAAAATAAGGTTTATCAGGATATCTTTGGGTTGGAATCTGGGGGGGTTGGAATATCTTGGTTCAACAAGTTTTTGCCTAATCCAGCACAGGCCCTGGGGCTTGGGGCAAGAGTACAGTGGGGATTGCCTTCAGGCTGCTCTCACAAGTTTCGCTTCCCACCAGCACTACAGCAACTCTGTTCCTGCTTATGGGATATGGGGTCACAGCTGAGAGGGCTGAAAAGGATGCAGAGAGCAATCAGTCATTTCCCTACCCAAAACTAGTCTTTCTCCAGCCCTTCCTGGGAGACGTTATTCTCGAAGATTCCACAAAATAGCAAGTATACTTCTCTCCAGACAGTCAGCAAACACTTAATTCTAGTCACTTTGATTTACTTGTATCTTCCTTGAAATTCCCTTCCTGCAGTTTAAACCTATTTCTTCTTTCCTGTCTAGTGGCTATGGATCATCCCCACCCTCTCTGCAGCTTCATGACTATTCTTCTGCCTCTATATGCCTGTTCTGCCCTGCAACCCCAGGCTTTCTGGTTTTCTCTACAGGTCATGTTCGAGTGACATAGGTAGATGTTCAGACACAAGCACAATGAGAGCAGCAGACACCCAAGAGATAAGTGCACACGGACTTGCACACCCACAGATGTGTTCTTCCAAGCATGTGCACACGGAGTCCATCCTTTTCTTCTGTATGCATCCTTTACAAGCCACTGGTGCTCACAGTAATGACAGCAACACAAGTCTCTGAGCTGTCAGAGAAATAACCAGCTCTCCCAAAGAGCCAGGTGCCGTGGGCTGTGAAGCCCTTAACATTCAAGAGGGGAAGAATTCGGTGAAAGCAGTTGTAAAACTCTCCCTGCTCCTCGCCTTCCTATGTGGCTGGCTGACCAGCAGAGAGACGGCAAAGAGGGCAACCTCAGGCATGACAATGCGTAGGGTAGATTCCAGGGAATCAGAGGAAATTTTGCTAGACATGTGGCGTGCAAAGAGGTACTGTGAGTTCCAGCTGGTTTGAATTTTCTCAGTATTTATAAAAAATAAATTGATACTTTATTACCTAATCAAAGTAGCTACTCATGCGTTTTTGCACACCCCCCTGCCTTCCCTCCTCAAATTTAACATGGGTGTTTCAGACACTAATATAGAGCTTGCAAGAGAACAAGAGACCCTTTCTGTAAGACTTTTTAAAGATGTCTTAGAGGATGCTTAATAAAGAGGCAGCATGGGGTGCTGTCTGGGTCAAGGTCTTGACAATCTATCCTTGGATTCCTTCCCGGCTCTGGCCCAGCTCCACAGCAAATGCTCATTGATCAGTTACTCAGTTTCCCCCTCTGCAAAGTGAGATCCTAAACCTACCACTTCCTGTTCCTTGACAGAGTTTAAAGTGCTATCAGAGAGCTAAAAATTGTCCCTGGTGCTCTCCACCACCCCTGCATTCTCCATGCAACCAACAACTGCAGCATGTTCCCTGTGTCATTGACCACTGCAGCCCCAGCCCAAGGCTGAGCTTTCTAGGCAACATGTGCTGTAAAAAAACTATGCTCAAGGACCTACAACTGCCTTGGCCAGCAGTGGATGTAAAACTCACAGCTCCCTGGATGCAGCTTGGGACAGGGATGGAGATGCAGGATTAGCTTCTCAGGCAGTGAGCTGACACTGCACCACCAGCTTCCAAGGCCAGGTGTACCCCAGATTTTACCTAACTAGGTGGCAAAAAAGATTTTGGCTCACTGGCATTGCCAATGTGAAAAAAGGACAGTGAAATTATGTGATGAACTCTACTTTTACTCACAGATTCCACTGGTGGCCGGGTGGATGGTCGGGAAGTTGTGTTTCCTTTCATGTGAGCAAATACAGTGGAGAGCAAAATTTTTTAACTTTTCGCAGAATTTTCAGCAGGCAATTCCCCACCCTATTTGAAGTAGCTGCACATTTTGGTGAAAAGAAAATAGGAAATAAACCTTTTTTCTAGCAAAAATTATAATTTTGTCAAAAAAAAGAAAGCTTGCATAAAAGTAAAGATAAACACTGTGTTTTGCCTAGCTTCACATGTAAAGCCAGCATGAGAGGAGAGCCAGCATCAGGCATTTTTATTGCCAGTTATGTCCTCAGCACCACTTTTACAGAAACAGATGGTGGCGTCAGCCTGGGACTAGTGCCCTGCGTCGCCAGCCCCGCGCACACAGGCCCCGCACACACAGCCACAGACACAGTCTGGGCCCAGCAAGTGGAATTCCCCAAAAGACATTTTGACAAATTTCAGTTTGAAATTTATACGGAAAAGAAGAGGATCACTGCTGCACAGGGGAAGAAAAACCTGTGACAATTCTGAAATGAACTTTCAGAAGAACCACTCCTGAGGGAGGAATCGTGTCCCTTTGCAGGACCAACAGGGATTGGGGAATGCCCACAATGCTGCCACTTCGGAGCTAAGTCACGTTCTGTAAAACAGAGCACGGGAGGAAAGTGTCCTGCAACAACCCTCTTCAACCACATGCAGACACGCTCTCATCCTCGCGTGTTTCTCCCTTTGGCATTACTAGCTGATGTACTGGGGTATCTCTTTGCCCCATGCAAAGCTGGATCTGCGAGGACATGCCTGTCCTAGTGCCCTGCAGAGCACTGCCACCAGCCTCTACCACTGCTGTTCCAGCACAGCCACAACCACAGCCCAGAGCAGGACTGCACTAATTGTAATGAACAATTGCAATGCGCAATTAAGACAGAAACTCCAGGTATCATCTGGGCAGGATGGAGTTGTTCCCCTTCAGCACACTTGTCTGGATAAAATCTGGTTTGTTTCTCTTGTCTTTGAATGGGTTATTGGATATAGGAGGACCTGCCATGTGACGACAGAGGAGGGACTTCTTTGATCTATGTGCCTTGCCATGATTACACTGATATCAGACTCCTGATCTGGAAGAAAAACCTTCCCATGTCATATAGACAGGACCCTGGTGGACTTGCCGTCCAGGTCCTAGACAGGACAGGAGACTGCAACATCTCTTCATCTCCTGCCACAGCACAGTGTTCAGTCTGCTGGTTACTCCACTGTCTGCAGAGGTACCTGAGTGTCACCCAAGAAATATGACCAAAAAGAGCAATTCATGCAGCAACCTGTGACATTTGCTCTGACCGTATCTCAGGATCTGCAAGGAGGTCAGGAAGATACATTCCCAAGACCGTACAAGTTTTCCTCATGGGATGCAAGAAGCCTAGGGGAAATCTGGCTTTAACATATATGAAACTACGGAGGTCCTTGTGTAGCCATGCACTTTCAGTCCTGTTCAATACATGGGATAGGGAGACACTGCTATGCTGTTATATAGAAAGAAGCCTTTAGGTTTCTTTGGGACCAAGTGATTTGATGAAGCTATGAAAAAAGCCTGTGCCTCAACTGGAGATGTTTTCTGGTTGCTGGACTTCAGCACCATCCATGCCTTGAGTTTTCACGGCTCTGTATGGCAGACTGGAGGTGTATCTAGCTGGTGGGGAGGAGATGTAGGGAACAGGCAACGGACACAGGCAGACCCTGCTTTAAGAAGACAGGAAAAGATCAGAGTGTGTATATTTAGTCAAACATCCTTTAATAATTCTAGGGTTCTTTCTCCATCCTGACAGCTCATGAAGCAAGTTGAACAATTTCGACGCTCGGCTGAGCTTTGCATTTCATCTCATGTTGAATCCACTGTCTGGAGATATTTGGTGTGTTTTCACTTAGTCCAAAGTCCTGGCCTAAGCCGTGGAGGGGGATTTTTCCAGTAGGTGCCTGTGTGGCAGAGGAAGAGGAACTCGATTGGCGACTCATCTTCATACTAACAAGGAGAAATTAAAACCTAACGCAACTTCATGCAACCAAATGCAGTGAAACAGGCTCTTGATCTAATCAGCGCGTTCTAAAGGAATTAAATGCCAAGCTATTTTAAAATGCATTTCACTGTGGCTTAATGAGGACAATGGGGAAAAATCAATTGGTCGTGTAATTTGGAATTTCAATAATATAAACAATAAATGCTAATTAGGAACATTCTTACTAATGTCATAAAATTCTTAGACAGATTGTAGTCACGTAATTAAAGTTTGACAAAGCTGCTTGAAGAGTTTGACACCTGACAGCAGTCGCAGGGGCACAGACAGGTATTGGGGTGAAGGATGTCTGTGCTCAAGGCTTCGTCACTGCAGGGAGACAACAGGGTTTGGGAGGGCTGGAAAGCCCTGAGAAACAGGACCACCCTGTGGTATCTCTGGTCCTCCAGAGCTGCACAGAGACAAGGACATGGAGCTGAGCATCCCTCATTTGTACCAACAGTGGTACCTAGAGCTTGTTCCACATCCTTGAGACTGTATGGCTGCCATTAACACAGGATAGGAGTCTTCTCTCCTGCCATGTATCCGAAAATTACTGGTGTTAATGTGACCTGTCACCCTTAAATGAGGTCCAGCAGCTCCTCCAAGTGCAGAGCCAACTCCTCTAAGCGTGGTGGGATGTCATCTCTCTAAGCCAGTATCTCTGCTTTTGCTACATAAAAGACATGAGTAAGGCAATTCACTTTCAATATCTAAAGGGAGGTGATACTATCTAGCACCACTAAGGAATAACTAATTTCCTTCTGAAACACATGGGTGAAACACTTCAGATGAATAGATACCTCTGCACCAAAAGGTGCACACTCCTGCAGCAAAGCCCTCTGTTGTAGAGGAAGAGGGATTGGGCTGATTTTCTCTCAGGAGATCCCAGCCCCTTGCCTGGAGGCACAGGGTTTTCTACATGGAGCATCAGAGAGCAAGGATGAATCCGTGCAGAGTGAGATGAACACAGCCAGAATAGCATCCTCATGCAATTGGCTTAGGTACTGTCTGCATGTAGGTGTCTTAAGGAAAGTGAGCACTTCACAGCTCTGACTGTCTCCCTTCTCATCATGGGTTTTCCTATAAACTGTTTTTCTCTGATGCAATTAGAAGAGTAAAATTCAGCAAAGCTGGAAAAAAAGATTTATAGATACCAGTATTTATTGTTTTAAAATTTTAAGCAAGATATTCTCTTCCCACCCAATCCCCTGGTTTAAATTTGCCTTGAAAACTGTTGTTTTCTAAGTTTGGGGGCATTAACGTTACTTCTTCTTGCACTCCCCCCCTCATACTATTACTCTTTCCCTTTTCCTACTTATTTCTTCAGAGTGAAAGAAAAGGAGATGGGGAAACAAAAAAAAAAATCAAGACTGACTAACCCGGGAATTATTTTATTTAACGTGGCACTGCAAAGAAAAAAAATATTGTAAACAGCTTTTGGAAACTTCCAGGAAATAAGAAGTTGTTGAAAAGTTTGAATTATTTTTCTTGCCCCCCAAAATGTTTTGTGTTCTCAAGCAGATCTCCCAGTGCAATCACCACCGCAGTGTGCCCCTAGGAGGTACATTTCTTTACCTATCCTTCTGCACAAGCGGTAGTTGGCTGCAGCCTGCGTGTGCAGGGTACCACAGCGACTGGCTCTCATGGCCTCAATCCGTCCCCTCTGCAGCTGAAAGGGCACCCAGGATGGTAGATGACCTGCTGCCCCAAAGACAGACTTCTTCCTGCTAACTTGCCGTTTGTGTTTAATATATGTATTTAACCATGCATTTGGGTTTGCAGGACCCAGATGCAGAAGAGCTGCAGAGAGAGGCAGCAGCTCATTGTGGGTTCAATTTGTCTTTTTGCTATTGCCCTGAAAAGTGGGAGGGAGCTGCAATTTCTGTCCATTCTGAATAAATTTCTGTCCATTCTGATCCATTCCTGTCCCGAGGCATTGCTCCCTGTGATTAGTCCCACTCATATTTCTCCCCTGCTACAGGCGCAAAGCAAAACTGATCACCTGTGAGCAGCAAGCACCCCTCTCTGGAAAGATAAACGGGTGACACCAGGCATTTACCCCTGCCCCCATCTCAGCTTCCCTGCCTTCAGGACTGAGTTAAGGGACCAAAGTGTGCAGGAATTGGTACCATGTGCTCACGCCGCCTTCCCGGAGATTAGCCCCATATGGGGAGAGAGCTGCGTTCCCGTCCATTTGGGATGGGGGTTGATCTAAATGTATAGCAGGCATTCTTCGAATATATGTGACAGCCCAGGAGATAGACTTCAAACGTCACCAAAACTGGCCCCTTCTCATTGATCTTTGAAATATATAGCCTAGCTTATTATGCTGTAAATATACTTTTAATACACAAGGTTGTAGTCTTAAAATATGTTCCTACCTGACTGTAGACTCCATTTCCTGACAACCAGTCTCTTCGGCTGTATTTTAAACGTACAATGTACGGTCCCAGGTCAGTTCACCACTAATGCTCTGAAATGCCCAACAGATATAGGGTCAGATGCTGCATGGGCTGTAGGACAAGGACATTAAGTAGTGCAGCTCCCTGCCAAAAGATGACACTGAAAGCAGCAGCTCAGCAGGATCCAAAGACTGGTTGATGGGCTCCTGGTCTTGTCCAGGGTTGTTTGTACAGGTTAAAAAACACAAACAGTTCTCAATCTTAGGGACAACAGATTTTGGGAAGGTCTTTACTTCATCCTTTAAGCATTAATGGGAAAGCTGTAGGGTTTGTATGCCAGCTGTAGACTTGTATCTTCCTCCAAAATGTCTACTAATGGCCATATAATCCCAGTCTGCCCTCCTATTTGAGTCAGTGTGATATATGGTCTCAAGGCTGGAGGGATCCAAATGATGGTCCGTGAGAAATGCATCACTTAATCCTTTTAATAGATTTTTCTGGCCCAATTATTGAGGCCAGTCAAGATTGTTGAGAACAGGCAGATGACAGATTTTTCTCCGAAACACTCTGAGATATTCGTGACGTGATGCTGTTTGAGATTTGATTTTTCATAAGTAATAAATGATTTTGTAAAAGAACATGTTGCAGAAAGCAGGCTGAGATCAAACAACTGCTCTAAGCTTTGGTTTAAATTCAAATAAGCAGTAGGCAATAACAACAGGTCTACAATTAATATTTTCAATGACAAATATTATGACGTGAATGGATCTCTGTGGTGTAGCCAATTGCACTGAATATGGCAATGCCTGGATGTAGTCACAATGAGCTGCAAATGCCATCTAGAATTTTCTTGCCTAGCAAGCAGAGATCTCAGAAGGAAAGACTCTGAGGTAGCAGGATGAATCCAGTCTCCGATGGATGCAGGGAATATGTAGGAGATACATAAGAAAAGGAAAAAAAGGCTAGATGAGCAGAACAAGCTGCATTGCACAGAAAGCACAGCAGTGAGTTGGGCCCAAATTCCTATGCCCTCTAAAAATTCCAGAGGTGGTGAAAAATATGCTTTTCACTAAAATTCCTGGAGTTTTGTTGAAATCCTGCAAGAATTAGCTGCCACAGTCAACAAGACTGGAGGCAGACAGCACAACAAATAAGGGCTACAAATTAATGTGGCTGTGATGGGATCAACCTCTCAACTTCCTGCCATCCTTCATTGTGTTGATATATAATCCTATTGTCACATTAATGAGTCATTTTGTATGACATTTCCTGTTAGTAAGGGAAAATCAGGGTAGAAGAAAGAACTGTGCAACTCTTTGCATTTCTCTTGTATCCTGCTGCCCCTTGGAAAAGAGTGAGCTCAAGGAATTGGGAATGTCTGGTGCTCAAACGCATCCACCCGTCCGCATGGGCAACACAACACTGGTTAAAAATAATTCTTTATTGAAAGTGTGAGGTTCTTTGATTCACCTCGATAATTTGTAGGTCTTGCAGGTGTTTTCTTCNAGGAATTGGGAATGTCTGGTGCTCAAACGCATCCACCCGTCCGCATGGGCAACACAACACTGGTTAAAAATAATTCTTTATTGAAAGTGTGAGGTTCTTTGATTCACCTCGATAATTTGTAGGTCTTGCAGATGTTTTCTTCTGAGTGCGCCTGACACCACATGTGCATCGTGGTGGATCAGGGACAACAAGCAGCATGGTCAGGGCATGTAATGCCGGGGGAGCTGTGGCATGGGGTTGCAGTGGGGAAGGACCCTTCCTCAAGGGCCACTTGACCAGTGATTTAGCAACCACTTGCTTCTGCCAAGGGAAACCAGGAAAGGCCAAAGAGGGAGGTAGGAACCAGTCTCGGGATGTGAGATCAGAGAAATCTTGAAGACTTGCCAAGCCGTGCTTTCACACTTTTCTACATAAAGGTGAAGCTGAGAAAATGCTTTCTTGCAATGATACATGAGATTCCCACATATCATTTGACTCACAGAGGTGGAGCATTTTTTAGAAGAAAAACAGCAAAAGCAAATGTCTTCAGAATCCAAATCACACAACCTGGTGAGACTGTTAGTAGAGATGCACCTTCCTTTTGCATTTGATGTCGCCCAACCACGCATTCCTGTACCTAATCTGGTGACCAACATAAATTAGCCCCAGGCTCAGCAGTATATTCTGTACAATATGTTGTCTTGCAAGAAATAGATCTAAACACTTCCCTTCCCCCTTCTCCTAGAATCCCAGTATATCTCAGCTAAGCGTGCTCGAAGGTGATCCTTCAATTGCTGTTTTTCTTGTACATGATTTCTCCAGCCCACCCCCAACAAAAGCTCAGCTTCTCAGGAAGGAAAATGCCAAGTAGGTTAGGAAAAGGGCTTTTCTAGCCTTGTTAGTTGCCAAGAAGAAAAATACATTTTAAAAAGCCATAAAAGTGTAATTCTCCCCTACACACATTCCGATAAATCAAAGATAGCTAAAAGGATTTTCTTCAGTGAAAGAAAAATCATCATTTCTTGCCCTATACAAAGTGTGAAAGTTTTAGTCTGAACAGAGAAATTTTTCAGAGAATTATGATCATGCGAAACCAAAGGGTTAGAAAGAAAGCTCAATGTAACCCAAGCACTGGCTTTTGCTATTATGAAAGCTATAATGTATGAAACACTACAGATCTATGGGAAATATATTCCTTTCCATGAGAGGAATTGTCAGAGCCCGGTGTCTATGAACCAAGACTGATTACAGAGAAACTGTTTTTCCAGTTGACATTTATTTTGCAGAGATATTAATGAGGAAACAATTTCTTTTCCCTGCAGTTCAACCTGAGGTCACTCCCCAAGTCTGTTACCAGCCTAGACAGCCCATCTGAATGTATCTAATACATGCATTTGGGACATAAGCTATGGCAGGTATATTTGGGGAATTGTGATGAACCAAGATTTCAACCTTATTCTAAACTACTGTAATTGAGTGAAAAAGTGTTTCCTGGGCATTGACTTTATCGGCCTTTCCTTAATCTCTGTGCAATGCCTGAAGGACCACTACACATCTGCACATGCACTGTCTGTGCCTATGGCAACTCTTTTAATTGTTCTCAAGAATCCCTGCTCTCATTAATAAAGCAAGAAATCTCTAGCAGATCTGATTGGGAAGAAGGTCATGAGCATGAGTGCCAGCACTTTGTACTGCAGCTGCCTAGTTTGCAGGCAGCCTGTGCTTGCTGTGCTGAGCTGAGCACCAGGAATTTCGTTGCAAAGGTCATAAAGTACACGTGATGACTCCTTTGGACTGGCAGCAGATTTAACTTCAGTGGTTAAAGCAGATTTTTTTCAGAGGTCTCCTCAACTGTGGTAGGAAAGGCAAAATATATTACTACTAGCTGAAATGAGCCTGGGTGAACATTAATGAAATGGCAGACTGCAAACCATAGTGGCTGAGGGGTGGGTGCAAGGCATACCCAGCCATTCCTACGGCAGGAGGGATCATCAGGGCAGATGTGGGGGATTTGGGTAACTCTGAAACTGGCCAGAAAATTTAATAGTCTTATATCCTAAAGGGTTATTGAAAATCTCAGTTTCGTCTCCTCTTCCTCTGTCACTCCCAGGCACCTGGGAGTTTATATGAAAACTGCACTAGTGTAACTCGTGAGATCTGAGTGTACTAGAACCATCAGAAGTTTCTTTTTATAGACAAAGAGTGAGAAAGGGCATGCAGCACAATATAGGGGTGACTTCCCATCTGACACAGAGGGTAGGACTCATTCCATCTATTTTTGTCTGTGTTAATGCCATGATTCTCATCTACACCGTAACTGCAGTCTATTCCTTTCACAGACAGTGGAGAGAAACAGATACCTCCAGGGAATGAGGAAAAACATTCATTCTTCATACAAGGGTGTTCGACGGACAGGGTGAATCTGCATCAAAAGGTGTTCCACAAACAAGAGATATCCCAGATGACAAGTGCGAATTAGATGCTGAGCTTTCAGGTAGCTGCATCTGGTGGACAGAAGTCACACATTAGTAGCTACTCGCTCTTGCAGCCCCACAGGAGGGCTGTAGGAAGATATGACTGGCTTCCATGGCCACAGCACGATTTAGCTTCTACGCTTTGGATGGTCTTTTTCTATCATCAGTGTGTGCAGTGGTGATCACCGTAAGTGAAGCAGCTGTGATGCAGTAGCTTTCAGCAAAGCAAGTAATGAAAACATCCAGAGCTGCATTTCCTCCAAAAACTCCTTTCCCCATAGGAGAGTTTTCAGAGAAGATGGGGTTTATACCTCCATCATGGCCAGGCATAATCAGCCACTGATGGGGAGAGATAAGGGATCAGGAAGAAACATCCCAACAGATAAGCTCTGCCACAGTGTCCCACTGCTGAGGTTTCTTGCCCTGTGACCAGCTCCTGCGGACTATCCTGGCAACCATGCTCAACTGTTACAGCAGAGAGTTTGGCGCAGTTGTTGCGTGCAGCGCCTGCCCTGACCAGAGCTCTTGCTCACTGCCATGACTGCCCAGGGCAGCTGGACGAGTGTGATTGTCCAGGATGTGATGGCAGACCTTGCTGACTGGGATCTTAAAAGATTTGGCATGGGTCCATCCACCGCTGAACATCCATGTCTCATAAACAGGAAGGGAAGAGAAGGGAAGGGTCCAGGATTGCCCTATATACAGGAAAAATGGAGGGGAGGTGTAAGCTGAGTAAAGCTGGCAAAATTCAAGGGAACCAGACAGCACTCAACTGTCTTCAGTCATAAGCAAAAACCTGACGGATGCTGTCCAGAAGACCTCTGTGTAGAAACAGGTTGTGGGGAGGCCACAGAGCACCCAGATCCCATCCAGGGTGCCCTGCGAGGCATTCTTTGCCATGAAAACAAGGTCAAAATGAGGAGCTGTTAAAAAACCTCAGAGGGGCAGAGTTCCCATCCAAAGCATGCCAGAGAGAGAGGAGTGGATGTGTTGTGACAATTCATCCTGTGATTCCTTGATTGCAGCCGTTGCTTTGGAGGAAGAGCTATGAGGAGTGTTCTCTGCTCTCTGTACAGAAGAGTCTTGAGGATGTTCAGCTGCTTATTGCTGCTGCTAGGCTGCATGGATAAGCAGCAACCTCAAGCCCCCAGAGAGACTGAGCCAGTCCTAAATCCACTTCAAAGCATAAAAGAACATTATGGCCTGTGCGTGAGGGTCTTAACTTCTCACACGGCTCTTCCACTCCAGTTTTATGGCGTGAAGCACACAACCCTTACGACTACAGTTCAGCTGCATTTTTCTTGGCTAGCTTGCTCCCACCGGACATCATTCACACACTCTTTGGAGTGGAAACGAAAGGGAGCGAGAAGTGGCCCCCTTGAAGTTCTACTCAGCTGGTCTGCTCGTGTTCCTGAAAAACACATCTACCTTTTTATAAGTCCCCAAGCTCGCATTCAGGGAGCCTGGCTGGCTGGTTTCACATGGGGTATGTAGAGGGGGTGCATGTCTGTGTCTGATGATAGGAAAGGTGTGTTTGCCGTCTGCGCTCCTGCACGCATGTGGGGAAAGGCGAGGTGGATGCAGGGGCTGCTTGACGATGTGCATGCATGTGCCGGAAAGAGACAGAAAGCAGAGCTGCACAAAAGGAGGGAGATAGATGAAGACAACTTGTGAGGAGCAGTGTTATTCTAAAGCCAGATCCAGGGAGCACTCTTTCTTGTCCCCACTGCCCTCTCCCTCTTCCACCCAGTCCCACTATATGCAGCTTTTCCATGCAAGCAGGACTGACATGGGGACAGCCTGCAGCACTGGGCTCCAGAGGGACTGGATGCTCATGGGGATGTGGCAATGTCAGGTCCCCTGCATAACCCACCTGTTCGTCTTCAGGCACTGCTCTTCTCCCTGGCATGTTTTGATGCCAAGTTGCATTGCACTGAGAAACCAGGCTTGTGGTAAAAGTAAGTGTTAAAAGACGTAAGAGAAATTATTCCATTATTGCTCATTACATTGAGGCTTTATTCCAAGAAGTGTCCCAGCCAGATTGTCTCTCAGACACTCAGGTCATCAACGTATCTATCCTTCCCTGTCGTGACTGGTCCTCTGGATTCTTGAAATAGGACTGGATGAAGCCTGGAGAAAGGCACCTGTAGGAAAACATCCTGCTGCCGTGCTGGGAGCACATGATTTAATATGTCTTTGCGATGCCTCATTTCTGTGGTTCTAAGATGGTATCAATATCACTGGCAAATATTTGCCTTGTGCTGAAGGGCTCAGATGAGAGTCATGCAAATATCAACCCATTGCACTTCCCTGTTTGCATTTAAAAGTGATGTCCCAGGGCAGAGAAATACGGCTTTAGGGCTGCAACAGGAAAGCAGCACAGGGCAGAGCGATTCCGTGTCATCTCAGAGCCCTTCTGTCCAGTAGCACTCATTTTCACATCTCACCCCACTGCAACCCTCCTAGCAATTTGGTGAACCTGATGAGCCCAGAGATCATTTGCCTGCAACTGTAATGAGGCCACCTCTGCAGATAGCATGAAGCAGCTGCTTCACCGCCTAGATCCGTTCCCCACCATTGCTGAAGAGAGGCAGGGAGAGAAGATGCTGCATCCAAGTGGATTTCCAGGGAGAATTTATTGAGGCAGGATGCAATTATCCAGCTGGAAGTTTTCCATGACACGGAGACCAAGCCAGCTGTCTGCACTGAGACTCCATCACCCAACAACCCCTTTGACTTCAACAAGGCTATTGGCATGAGATTGGATGGCTGGGATCTAATCCTTCCACTTTTATGATCCTGCTCAAAGATAGCAATAAAGCACTTGAAGCCTAGTGAGTTGTGGGGAAAAGGAGAACACAAACTATCCTACTTGCTTTCTCTGAAATGCATGAGCTGCTCATACACTGAGGAAAAGGCTATCAAATCCGTGTGCAGCAACAACTGTCTTTTGCCCCTTTCCTCTTCAGTGTTAAAGCCAAACCCAGGGCCAGGGTCCTCTCCCACTCACTGATCCACTGATTCCTGATAGCGCTCCCATCAGGAGCAGGAGCCTAAGGGTGTGTAAAACACAAGGGCATGGGCTTGTGTGTTGAAGTTTAATCAGTCTTTGCTCACCAACTGAGCAAGCGGACACCAGTTGACCCTTCCCCATTTGCAATGACCCTGGGCGTACTGTACACTCCCACATCGCAACCCAGTCCAAAATCCCCCACGGTTCACTTTCTCTTCTACAGTTTCGGAACAGACTCAGGCTAAACTGAAGCAAGACCTGATCTCCCCTGTGCCTGTTCACATGAAATGTGAACGCAATTGGCCGTAATTAAAAGAGATTTGCTCTAGGTTGCTAAGTGACCTGCTAAATCTGAGTCGCTGAGGTTGGAAGACATCTCTGGAGATCACCTAGTCCAAGCCCGAGGATCAGGGCAGGGTCAGCTAGAGCAGTTCATCTCTGTATTGATGAGGGAAATGTGAGAAACCAAAGCAAGGAGAGTGATTTCCTGAATGGTGTTTAATTAAAAGCAAAACATTCAGCAGCAGAGTGGTGAGGCAGTGCATTTGTCATTTTAAAAAAAACATTGGGGAGGTAAAAATCTGCATGGTTAAAACTGTTCTTTTAAGGGCCAGGATCTCTTTTTTCTTTAAAATGACTTTGCTGCACAAGAAGAGGAAAATTAAAAAATATGAAATTGAAAACCAGAGTGTTTCCTAAAATGTAAAAAAGTTAATATGAAATATTTACTTTGTTCCCAATAAATTTTTTTCTAGGGTCATGGTGTCTCCGCATTTATCAAAGTTTTGACATCTCTCCTCAGAGCAGACAGGAAAACATGACAAAATCTCAACAGTTTTCCCAAGACAGGGAAAATGGTTTGTATCCATTTGTAACTGAGCCTCTAAATCTGGTGCCCACATTTTAAAAAGGACATGGAAAACTTGAAAGAGAACAGAGAGAAGTGAAGAATAATTTAAGCAACGGACAAAGATGTCTTGGAGCGAGAGATTTAAATCACCGAACCTATTCAGCGGATCAAAAGGAAGATGAAGAGGTGACTGGATAATAGTGTCTAAGCACTTTCAGAAGAAGCTACAAGTAGCAAAGAGATCTTTAATCTACCACTGAAAGCTGTAAGAAAGCGAGTCTGTTGGAATTTAAAGCTAGATGAATCTGTATAAGAAAGAAAGTGATCTATTAAATGCTGGTGAGGTGAAAGGTGGATCCTCCACCCACAAGAGTGCCCAGCACATGCCCAGAGAGACATTCCCAGGATTAGGTCAGGAGCAAGAGGGTGCTTGTTTTGCAGAGGGCATGCTGCATGGCACATCCCACTCAGATCCTAAATCTACCTGGCTTTGGGAGCCCTAATTAACGAACTGCGTGTCTGTAGGTGTAAGGCAGCTTAGATGGTGTGGGTAGTCATTCAAACAAACTCCTTATAACCCTTCGTTGCTTTGCTTCAGCTTTTCACTTTCTTCAGCTCCTATTTGCACAACTGAATCCCTCGTGAACCTGAAGTGTGATAAAGGCTGACAACTTGCAAATGGACTGTGTATGAGGAAAGAGGGAACAATTCTTCAAAGAAACGTGTTTAGCATGGGGTTTTTAGGCTGATTTCCTAAGGAAACAAGGCAGGGTCTGTTTATCTGTCTTTCAAATGCTTTGGATAATTTTATCCACACCAGGCACAGGTAGAAAGCTCTCAGAAATGTTGAATTCCTACAGGGTTAATGGCAAAGGGTGACTCCATAAGGAGGAGCAGCACATATTGCTGTCCCAGATGGGTGAGACGTTGCTTCATGAACCACATCACAAGACAGTGGAGAAACCTTCACATGAAACAGCCACAGGGAACTTGGCACCGTGAGACCCGCCATCCACAGTTCTGCTGGGGGTTTGATGTCTGCATGGCAGCAGGACACTGCTGATGCTTGCTGTGATCTCGGATCAAGTCCAGAGGCTCTTCCGATGAGCACTGTGAGCTGTTCTGTGGTACAAACAATGCAAAGCTCTCTCCAAAGATGTAAGAGCAAATCCCTCTGTCCTCCCCTTTCTAACTTTTATTCTTTCCCATTTCCAGAGACTGTCTTTACCGCATGCTAGCACAGACATGAAAGTGGTGAAGCTGGTAGCTAGTATGAGCAGAGTGAATGCTTTCCTTTAGCTCGCACAGCGTATGGGAAAAGGTGGCCGTGACCCCCATTAAACTCATTTGGCATTAGCCACACACACCTAGCAAACACAAAGTAGGACTAACTCTTGCTGATCAGAGAGATGTGTCTCTCCCTCACTCTGCTGCTGACTTGCTGTGCTGTGCTGAACAAAAGCTTTTCTTTCCCCCCTTTGTGTCCTGTTTTCCCTACTTGTAAAACCAGGATACTGGAATCAATGAGTCCTTTGCAAAGAAAGCTGGTGTTTGGGATATTAAAAACACTGTAAAAGACTCTGTTGTTGTAACACAGGTAATGGATTGTTACAGCATCTTTAGGTCCACATCAGAGACTCATTTCCCTACTCATCCCAGAGGTCTTACTTAGAGATTGAGGATTTCACAAGGACTACTCAGATGAGCAGGATTAGAATAATTGTTTAATGAGAGCAGGGCAGGATCAGCAACTCACACCCTGCTATTTCAGTACATCCCAGCAGCACAGAGACTCCCACTTGCTCATGTCTGAAACTCTTTTGGAAGAGGAAAAGGCAGCTGGAGAGAAACCAGGGAGCCTGCGCACAGCTCTGAGCTGGCTCACCCGCTCACAAAGTGGGAGTCAACCCTAGCCGTAAACCAGCACCTGCTTTAAGTGAGAGTCAGCAGGTAGAGGATGTGGCTGGGCAGCAGCGGTGTGGACAATGGTGGGGATCTCGTCTGCAAGAGACTCGGGTGCAGAAATACAGCTGGAATGCGGTACTTGCAGCCAAACCATCCATTACCTTCTTTATGCATCTCTGCTAGAAGCTAATCCCGAACGCTCGTTCTACAGCCTGAGTTTGTCACTCTTCCTGGGGATGCAGCCTTGCTAAGACCTGCTGTCCACCTGGAGGTGTTAGTCCCATTGCACCGGAAATTCTGCTCCCCATTTATCTGCATCAGTGAAGTGTCTACAGCTTAAGTGGGATAAATCTAAGCTAAAGCATCTCTCCAGTGCCTATCAGTAGATCATTAATCTGGTAGAGCATGGCAGTTGTTTCTGAGGGAGCACAGGCAAGGGAGAGAATCGCAGACAGTCAGTTACACAATCTCAGTCCATCAGAGCACAAGTCTAATAAAATGCACTTTTTAAGCATACTTTATTTTGGAGTAGTAATTGTATTATTTTCAATGGACTAAGCAGCAGGAGCATGGAGACATCATGGAGGGTGTACTCGGAGCCATGCTGGGTCTTCTGCAGCTGCATGGCTCTCTTTCCTCTGCAGGTACACAGGACATGATAAGCTTTAAATCAGCAACAAATAGTGCCCAGAGCTGGAGTATTTGCAGCTGTCTGAAGTCTGCTATGATTAGTGGAAAGCCTGGCACTGACTAGTGTGGTCTTGCTGCGATGGAGCCTTTTGACAGAGGGCATTCACCTCCTTATTTCCCTTGATAAATCCCACACTGCAAGACAGTGGTGTGGGAGAGTCTGCTCTTCAAGGATGGGATGAGCACTACCTCCGTCAGAAATAATTCTTTGCTTTTTAAGTATCAGATGTTTCATAGAATTATTTTTCTTTCCAGCTTGGCAATGTCCATTTAAGGCAGCTTAAATAAAACTTGACCTGACACTGAAGCTGAGAGCTGATGTTAGAGGGAGATTTAGCTTTTCAAATTACTGTTCAGTGGCAGAATGTTTTCAAAATAAGATGAAATGTCCAACAAAATTTTTCTGGTGGAGGTGAGCAAATGTATCAGAGGGATTTGGTGCCATTCCTGTTTTCTGCATTGACATCTCAACATCAGGACTTGGCAAGCCAGTTCCACCTGGATGCTTTCTCTACTAGTTTAGTGTAGATCTGAGCTAAAGCTGCTCCTCTTCTAGGTGTGAGCTGTGTGACTTTGCTGCACCTTCGCTCAAGGAGGACTCCTGAAATATTTGCCAAGCAGCCAGACAAGGTTTGGTCACCCTAACCCTTCCAGCCCTTGCTTTCCTTGAGCTACCATAGAATTGCCAGTTAATAGCTGATTGTCTGAGCATTGTCCAGGAAAATGGGTATGCATTAGCATTTGACTGTATTGCCAATATGCATGAGCATCTGTCACAGGAAAGCCCCGTCTGAGTATGTTTGCACATGTGATCACACCAGCATCCCAGGTGGCAGACTCGCATCGCGGTTGCGTGAGTATCCATCTTCGTTTGCATGAGTATCAAACAGAATTTTCCTCTCACTTCATACTTGCTTTCTTATGTACTTGTTGCTTGCCTGGCTCATCTATACATGCACACACATTCTGTGACCCAGGCATACATGGAGGGACCACAGCACCAGTATTTACACATGAATTTGCAGCTAATGCAGTTATGGACGAGCCTGTGAACAAGTATTTCCCTGCTAGGCTATCTCTGAATAAATGCTCACGTAAGTATTCTTTTACCAGCAAATTCTTAGATAAATCCTCATCAGTTCATGTAAGTGCAAGTATTTGCTTTGGGAATTGCCTGCCAATACGTATCTGAAGATACGCTTGCCTGAAAATCTATAACCACACGCAGCTCTGCTTGCAAAAGCAGGTTCAAAGAATCTCACCTTGCGCTTTCCTTTTTTACCTACACCTTTTCAGCCTGGATTCTGCCGCAATAAGTATTCACAAGAAAAGCAAGCAATGGGGGAAGCGAATGCCTTCAAAGCAAATCATGGCTTTTATTCTGATGAATAGTAGAGGAGTCTTTTTTTCTGATACTGTCCTTCCTGCTCTTGTGATATGTATATGACTCTATATGTTTCCATTTGAGGCCTGAGGAACTCTGCTAGTTCCCCCCCACTGCCCACAAGCCAAAAAGACGATAAGGGAATATAATGAACACAAACAATGGTGGAGACTGAATTTGAGGGGTTTTTTTCTCCAGGGACAGGCAGGACTCACAGATGTAGGAGTATTATTGAATTCCTTTGGATACATTTGATCTCTCAGCCAAAAAAGTATGTGGGACATTTCCGCTTATTTTTAAAACATTCTGCCACAAAACAGTAATTCAATTAACGAAAGCTCCCACTGATGTCAGCCCTGAGCTTCAGCCTGGTTGAGCATTTCTCTCTGCTGTGAACACAAAAGCCACCTTAAAGGGGAGGGACCAATCTACATATGTTTGGAAAGGAAAGGCCTTCATGAAATCTTTTATGATTTAAAATGAAGGCATGTAATGAACAAAGTGTGTTGCTCATTAAACGCACCCATGTGCAAATAGGCCTTTGCCAGTCGGGTTGTGATGTTTCAGCCGGGCTCTCTAAGGCTCATGCTGAGGTACCACATCGTGCTCCCCTCCAAGCAGCCTCCTTCCCTTTTCTTCCTTCCCTCCTGGCAAAGAAAACCAGATACTCAACATCGCTGCCCCGTGAAGTCAGCTTCATTTTCATGCATTAACTGAGGGCTCCAAACTCTTCAGGCCAGAGCTGTTCAAAAGACGCACTTTCCCTGGAATAACTCCCTCTCCCCCCCTCCAACCCCAAACAATTACCTTGGCCATATGTTTTGTAAAAAACACTTTTCACAAAAACAACATATTCTGTGAAATAGAACCTGACAGCTCTCTTTTAATGCAATGTTAAATATGAGGTTTTAATCTCATAAAACTCAGGAAATTCAGAAGTTGATCTTCCCCCAGAAGCTTTAACTCTGCCCCTCGTGCATATGCCCTCCAACAGAAGTGCTTGCCAGATGAGCAAATGAAAGTACTTTCCACTGAAATGCTATGTGTGTAATTCTGATGCCTCTCAGGTTGCAGGGAAAAGTGCAATTTAAACACAAATCAAAATCAGACAATTAAACTTACTTAAAAAGTAATATTGAAGACACATTATTCAACATCATTTGGGAATGCGCAATAGGATATGGAGATAAACTGAGACTGGGATGCTACAGTGGCAATGTGTTTGAAATACCTGGGTAGATGGATTAGAAATTAAATCAGGCATCCAGGACACTTGCTCAGATACAGCCAGGCTGAGAGCAATTCAAAGTTGTTCCTGTGTCACAGCTGTTCAGAGCCACGCATGAAATGAATCTTATGGATCTCTGTCCATGCTCAATGAGTGGATCTATACATGACAAAAAAAATGTTGACCTTATCTAAAATCCTTTACCTGGGGTCCTAGCTGAGGGCAAGAGAGAGTGCTGGACACTGACAAGTCTTCTCCTGCTCTGATAGATCTCCCTTGCTCTGGGGTAGAGCTGGGGTTCACCGCCCATGTGGTGCCAGGGGAAGCAGATGGACCTTGTTGGGCTGCACTCTTTGGTGTGTCTGAGACGACTCTCAGAATAAACAATGGATTCCCTCTTGTGCACATGCATGTGCACGCCCAGGACAACCTCACACTGGCAGAGGAAACATCCCGCGCCCCCCTGCTCTGCCAGCTCCAGCCTCCTGCACATGCTGCGGGATGCTCAGCCACATTTGGCTTGAGGGCATCAGTGATGAAGAAATGCAGAAACGCACAATCAAGCCTTCTGGGCACCAACATGGGTCACGGAAGAAAGCGTGGGGGCTTAGTGCTGGCATCTCTAAACAGCAGCCTTTTTCTGCAGCCTCATTGCTTGGGGAAGCATGCCTTGCTGTGGGAAATCCTGTAGCGTTAGGACAAGGGCTAATCATTTTAAACTAGAAGTGGGTAGGTTCAGACTATATACAAGGAAGATAGATAGACATTTTTTATGGTGAGGGTGGTGAAACAATGTTACAGGTTGCCCAGAGAGGTGGTAAATGCCCTGTACCTGGAAATATTCGGGCTCAAGTTGGATGGGGCTCTGAGCAACCTGGTCTAGTTGAAGATGGCTCTGCTCATTGCAGGAGGATGGGACTAGATGGCCTTTAAAGGTTCCTTCGGACCCAAACCTTTTGATGATTCTATGAAATGAGCAGGCTGCTCAGCTACACAAGAGTAGGTACAGCCTTTCAATGCTTTGCAGTATACAGGGGCGGACTGCCAGCCTGGGGGAATTTCAAAGTCTGAATGGACCTTGAGGGGCTCGTAAAGGGTAACACTGGCTCTTTAGAGCTGTGTGAAGTGAGGCTGGGATGACAAAGGGAGAACTAACGAGGAAGGACTCTTTTGCTTGTCTTATTAGGGACTTCATCCGCACGTCTGTTCCACAGCATCAGGGCTCAGCTGCCCACGTACAGGGCTGTGCGAGTGGTGAATCTACAGACCCTTGTATGCTACAACATGATGGCATGGTGAGGGACAGCTGGGGAGCGGGCACCCAGAGCCTTTCCTGCTCAGCAGCCCCTGGGACCCTGGGCTGCTGCTGCTGCAAGAGACTTGTGGGACACACGTGTTCATGTTGCAGCACTTCTCAGTTCACACTGTGGGAGAGAGCGAGGACTGGCACTGTACTGAGCTGGGAGCTGATTCCCAGTGGTTTTCTGCCAGACAGCTCCCAGCCCTGGGGAAGGAGCACACTTGTAAGTGGACAACAAACTCATCCAGGTGCATAAGGACGAGAGAAATGGGATTCTGCATTCATTGCCTGGAGGCACTAAACCCACCCAGGCTCGCCGCATCGGTCAGCAGTGCTCTATGGGTCATGGTGAGTGTGAAGCATAGGGAGAGTGGAATCTGAAGATTAGTATTTCAGCAACTATTGGATGATTCAGGACATTTGTGTATGACACAGGGCAGCAGTGCCACTGTTGCCATCCCCGTCTTACAATGCAGAATGGCATAGAGGTGGTTGGGGAAATATCAGCATTTCTTCAGTTCTGCTTGACACAGAGTCAGACACCCTGTAAGACAGGGTCTGTCCCTGCACCTGCCAGAGGTCAGTACCCACTGCCTCCCCTGCCACTGCTGGAGCTGGTGACCCCAGAGCTGTCTGAGCCCAGACTGCCTGGAGCTGTGGTGGCTCAAGCAACTCAGGTGCAAATGCCTGGTGCCTGGCCCTCTGCTTACCTGGTCAGCATGAGGGGCAGGACATGCCTCACACACTACACTGATCCTTCCAGCGTCCAGCTTTTTGTCTCTCCTAGCCAGCAAGGCAAAGCTGCATTTCAGAGGCAGGGACAGATGCTCATGCCAAGCAGCTTTGATCAAAGCCTTTGTTTAGTTATCCAAGGCAAGGCGAACAGCTGGACATGCTCCTGCTAGGGAGAGGCTTTTTCCTCCTTTCTCCAAGCCCAGCCAACTCCAGCATGAGTGGGANCCAAGCAGCTTTGATCAAAGCCTTTGTTTAGTTATCCAAGGCAAGGCGAACAGCTGGACATGCTCCTGCTAGGGAGAGGCTTTTTCCTCCTTTCTCCAAGCCCAGCCAACTCCAGCATAAGTGGGAGAGATAATTTTGCAAACTGAGGCTCTTTGGGGAGGGGGATCCTTCTCTTCAGGATGCTGAAGGTTTAGATCAGTCTCTGAAGTATCCTCATTGTCCCTGTTGCTACTGTGTGGGGCAGTCTGTCTGGGGGCAGAAGTTAGAGGTGTAGGGTGCACAAGGTTACTTAGCCTGCAATGGTCAGTGTCTGGCAAGAACAGCACAGTGTCTGGACCTCCAGGAGCCTGCCAAAGGTTGCCCAATCCCACCACAGAGCAAGAGTTCTTCCCCACCAAAGTGCTCATCTCCTAGGGAAAGCTAGAAGGGATTGTGTTTCCATCTTGAGATGTCTGGAAATCTTTGTGGCAGGCTGAGCCCAGTCAGGAGAGGTTCTGTGGAGTCTTCCAGTGGGGACAAGAAGGTAAAGAGACAAAAAAAGGATCGCAAAAGTATCAGCTTTGAAGAGTGAGGTATTTCTGTGGCTGAGCAGAAGCTGAGAGTCCTTGGCTTAAGAAAAAGTATGGAGTGGCCATGCCGTCTGCTTTTCTGAAACCCAATCTCCCTCAGCTTCACATCACCCCACACTCAGGGCTCCTCTCCTCTCTCTTCCCCTTCTTTCTTTTTTTTTTTCTTTTCCTAAGAAAAAAAAAGAGAGAGGAAGGACAGAGCTGGTGCTGTTTTCCCAAAGTGTTTCCCCCAGGGCCCTTGTTGCAGCATCAAATTTCCTTTGAAATGGCTATGTGGGAAACACAGTTTCTTGGGTCACTTCCCAAATGAAAAAGAAAAAAAAGACAATAAAAAAAATGAAATAGGAAAATAAAATTTAACATATGAAGAGCAGAAGCCAAATCACAGCAGCTCTCTGTCCCATTTAGTCCTTGGTGCTAGGGACGAGATTGAAAGTGCTGTTGGGAACAGTAATTTTGCATTAGTATGTTCCCACTTCTAAATGTCTTTCTGGCTCTCTCCCTGGATTAACTTTTTTGCCCTTTTTCCATTTAAATTCCACTAAGATTTGGGGCATCATCTACTCGCAAGCTGAGCGTAGGAACAGATGGCTGACTGGATGCAATTCCTGGAGTCTATTCCAGACCACCAAAGCAACCCAGAAAAGAGGACGAGCCTCTCTTTCAACACTTGTTTGTGATTTTAAGAAAGACAAAGCTGATTATTGTGGGTACAAAGACTGGTATTTCTGTTTTGCCATCTGCCTCTGCTCCTAACAAGCCCTTGGTTGTCATCCCTGCATCAACCCACTCCAGGGAAATGTGCGCAATGCTGCTCAGCCGTGTGTCCCACCCAGCTGCTTGCACCGTGACTCCTTGGCAGCTGTGCTTGAAGGTGCGGTGAACTCTTTAAAGCTGCAGCCTGAGATCTCCACGAAGACATCAGCTGCCTGTAAACGTTTCCCGAACTTCGCCTAGTGCCTGCTGACATGTGAGAATCTTTCTGCCACCTGGCCTTCTTGGCAAGCAACAGACAGTGTCTGTCCGGCTTTGATCTGCTGTGCACGGTTTTTGACCCGGAGTAGGCTGAAGTGCCTCAGATAGCCTGTTTCTGCCAAAGCTGATACAATAAAGCAAAGGATTGAGTTGGGTGGGGTCAACACTCCACGCCTGTACACATCCCTGCTTGAACTCTGCGGACAGGCCTTCAAAGCGTGTAAAATCAAGGGCAAATAAATTTTTTTCCTTCCCAGACCATCCTTACTTCCCACACACAGAACCTGTATTGGTACCAGTGCTGGCTGATGAGACAGGAAGACACCAAAAAAGACACCAGATGGACTATTTAGGACAGTTTTCCTTGGGCTTTGTTTATATCATGCTCGAAAAATCTGTTTTCTTACTGGTTGCCCAGCCAAGGAAATGTGCAAAACACCCAGCCTTAGTGAGACTTGAAAGTTGATACCTCTACTAAGCCAGCTTTTCCATGCACAAGGAAGGTCAGCTCGGCTTGCTGTGCCTCACGGTTTCTTTGAGTGACTTTGGCACATCCGCGAACCTCATGGCTACCCTGAAGCTTGATTTTCTGGTCCAGCAGACCTGGGACCCTCCTGACCTTGCTGAATCCGGTGGTAGTTGTGTCAGGGGGAGCTCCCTGAGTACGGATCTCAGATCACCTTGTGAACACACAGTTTAATTCAATCGATGTGGCGCATTCCCCTGCTATTTGTCATCTCTTATTTGCAGTGCATCACCTCTGCATTTCGCAGAAATGCCATCAGTACGGACACAGTTTGTCCAAACTGGCCAGTTTTTTTGTGCATGCTGCTGATGTCCTGGAAATAATTTGGTCACAATGACCTCACCTGTGTCCAGCAAACCCAAGTGAGTGTCTCCCCCAGACCTCTGGAAATTACCTGGATGAAAGCTTCTTGGTACTTGAATTCATATTTTTGCTATCTAAACAGTCTGGATTTTGGAGCCAGCACCTCAGTTGAAATAATTTACTGCTTCTCTAGACTAGATTTCAAACCTCGCAGGAATACCTTAAAGAAAGCCTAACAAAGAATTTCATTCAATCATACATCTCTCTCCGGTACCTCCGACATGTTTGTTAAAAAAGGACGGCTCTTTATGCCTTGTTGTTGACTTCATCAAATTGTGAAAAATAAATAAGGATCAAAACCAAATGTCAGCTGTCTTTAATTAATGAACTGTTGAAAAGGACACAGAGTGCCAGGATGTTTACGGAGTTGGGCTTAAATAGAGCTTGCAGCTTGGTGTGTATTTCTGAAGGTGTTGACTAGAAGGTTTTATTCTATGTAGAAAACATTTATTTTGAGTATTTAGCTACGCCGCTCAGCCTGTTCCCACTGGTGCCTTACATCACTAATGTCTGCATGAATGTACCAGGCTTGGTCCTGGCTGGCTGCATGGACAGTGCTGGTCCTCTCTAGCTGGTGCTTGAGAAAACAGGCTGTACATAAAACATGAAAAGTTCACTAATGTGCAACTCCTTGGATATGTCATCTCCTCAGAGGGAATAACCATAAAACTAGGGAGTTTCTGCCATTGCTGGATGGGCTCCAGAGAAAGTCTGGGAGCTTCACAGCACCTTTGGGTTCACCAATTTTTACAGATATTTTATACAGAACTTTTGCAAGAGTGACGTTTCTGATCATCCTTGTGGGGAAAAGTGGTGAATTTGTACAGACACAAGAAACCCAGCTGGCTGAAAAGCTGAAAATACATTTGGCTTGGCATCTTTCCTTGTGCATCAAGGCTTAGCATAAACCTTCATTCTTCTGAGGAATGCATGCAGCTATGAAATCAGAGCTGCTCTTTTGTGTCACTGTGGGCCCCAAAATGAAATCCATCCCTGTATGTGGTATTCTTGGAAGCTCACAGGAATAAAATTATGAGATCAGCAACAAGAAAGTCGCTGGCTATCAAAGTACCTTCTATCTATGGCATCATCATCTGGGAGGTACACAAGTCTCAGTTCATTTGTTCAGAGGCCATAAGAAACCTGTGTGACCACGCTCCGTGAAGGCCATGAACCAATGCTAAATGCTTTAATTCTTGTTATTTTCAAGTTACAACTTCCTCCTGACGTCTTATCTGGGCTCTAAAAATGGCAAGCCTAATCGATAAGCCATTCTATAACAGTGAGTATCCTGACCCTGAAGGCAGTATCAAAGAATGTGCCATTATTTTACCACTCTGTCATTTTGTCAATGTCAGCTTGAATAATGACTGCTATCTTGCATCAAATGCAGTCTCTCCTGAAGTTTGTTTACCATTAAGATCATGTCTGCTGAGAAGAGTGCAAGCTCAGCTATGAAATCTCAAACCAAGAAGGACATTTGTTTTGTTGCTGATGCAGTATTGCACAGAACTATGTATCAGCTCCTGTGACACGCTCTTGGATGAAGAGCTGCCGTGCCAAACTTTTAGGTATCCTTCAGCCCATTCCCAAGCCTGTTTTAATCATGGGCAGGCATTTGCATTGGATTTAATTAAGAATATAAGGATGGGTGCACTCAGTCAGACAAAAGGTCCATTATAACAATGTCCTATCTCTGGCAGTGGCCAGCAACAGATGCCTACACAGAAAGTATAAGACCATGGCAAGGATATAGCAGTATTTCCCCTGAGTACTCTGCCAGGCTCCAGCAATTTCCATCACACAGACATCCCGAGGCAGGTGAAGACATTGTGCTTAACAGCCAGCGGTAGCTTACTCCATGAATTTATCCAGTCACCTTTTAAACTCACGTAAACTCTTATTGTCCACAGCATCCTGAGGCAAAGAGTTCAGCAGCTTAATTATATGTCATGAGAGGAATTGATCCTTCCTGTTTGTTTTGAACAAGCGAAGCTCTTTGAATCTTCAGTGTGATTGACATGAGTCGGGTGCTACGGCTGGAACAAAATGGTTGTTGGAACCAAAATGTTCCACCTGTGTGAAAAGTGTGATTGCTCAGGATGGAGTGCATTTGTGCTCCCGTCATTTATTTTCAAATGTCACAGGTCAATGTTCTGCATTATTACTAGTGGTGAAACTCAATTTGACGCATTATTGTGCGAACTATTTAAAATGTCGAAGGAGGACAGGCATATCCTACCTGTCTATCACACCAAGACGGAAAGCCAATTTGAATAAATTAACCATGACTTGAACCATCCATTTCAGACTCATTGACTACTGCTGTGCTGACTGTGTTTTATTCCTTCCATGTACTGAACTTTGCCTGTAACAATTCTAAGAGTGTGTCTGTCAGCCACAATCTGCTTTACACCAGTTATTTCACCTACAATTTCAGCTGGCTTTGCCAAAGGTTTCTCATATTCCTTCAGCTTGAAGCCTGATAAAGCATCTTCTGGCATCCTTACAGACCTTAGAGAACATACAGAGATTGCAAACAAACCAAACTGACTGCCATTATTGAATAGTCCTCTGACTCACAACTGGGGTAAAGTCATATTAGGCATACCAAGTTTGAATTCATAGCAAATTTTTATAGAAGCTGAGATTATCAACACCTAGGGTCATTTTGAATCATTCAACAAATTGAGTCAAGCAATCTTCAAACAGAACTTAGACTAACAAAATCCATCTTGTCTTCCACGTGCTGCTAATGTAAAAGAGCTTTTCTATCTGTCTACCTAGTCTGTGTCCTCTCCTTGCAATGATATTCAAACTTGGGGAGTTCCTGTTCACACAGATCTGGGTTCCAAATGAATCTTCTGAAATTGATGTGTTCAGTCAGCAGCAAATGTTACGTATCAGCAGAACTGTCATGAGAACTGCTATAAAGTGACCTTGATAGGGGTGCTTTAAACTCAAAACTTACTGTAAGCCTGGGGGTCATTTTGGGGAATGTGGGATAAGTAAGAAAACATGAGGATTTGTATGTTTGATTACCCTGTGAGGACAATTTCCCAGCTCCTGACCAGTTGCGTTCAACTACATCCATCTCTACAATCTGCAAAAGCCCTTGGAGGGTACAGAAAACACCTGCTCGCCTGCATCAACTATCCCAGTGGTTCTGTTCCATGGATTCTTGTTCACAACGCCTGATAAAAAACATTTCCCTCTGAAGGATGTGTGCTGTGACTTCAGAAAACAATTTCCCAAAGGTGAAGGAAAGTATGAGCTTAACTGAGCACAGGAAAATTATGTATATATTATATACATACATGTATGTAAATATGTATGTACAATGTATATGTATATGTATACATATACCTATATGTATATGTACATATCAGGAGAGCTTTAAAATGAATTTACAAGGGCTTAAAAGCTATGATTTAATAAGAAAATCACAGGACAATTTTGGCCAAACATACATTTTAGTTCAGCATGGACATGAAGGTAGCAATTAGCACTAGAATAACCAAGTAAAAAAAGGACATGAAGCAGAAATGCAAATCAGTATAAATTTTAAGATAGGAAGTACAGAAAATGGAAAGGAGAAGATAAAGATGGCAAGGAAAAAATACAAATTATTGAACAGGAAGGAGTTTTCTAGGCTATTAAGGAAAAAGAGAAATGGCAGGGATGTCATGGGCCAACCATGTGGAGACAGAAAAAATGTGAATAATGATTTAGAGATGGCAGAAATGTTCAATAAATATGTTTGCTCTGAGTTTGGAAAGAAAGAAGAGGATGTGTTTATATCACACAGGGATGTTGAAATACTTTCCACTCTACTAGCAACCAAGAAGGAAGTTAAGCAACATCTTCTAGGGATAAACACATTTTATATGAACAGGATCTGCAAACTTGCAGCCAAGAGTCTTCCTAGAACTGGCTGAGGAAATTTCTGACCCCTTGACATCAGTCTTGGATAACTCCTGGAGCACTAGACAAATTCCAGAGGAGTCGGAGAGCTCTCATTATGTGCCAGTATTAGAAAAGAGAAAGTGGTCTAACCCAAGCAGCTCTAGAGTAGCAAGTCTGACACAATCTCATTACAACAACCGAAAAACTGATACAGGAGTCAATCAATACAAAATTAACACGTGGGAACATAATTAAGTCCAGTTAATACAGACTTACAGAAAATAGGACTTGTCAAACACTCTTTGATGAGATAAAAAGTTAGGGTTATAAAGGTGACTGCCCAGATATAATATATTTAGACTTTTATAAAGCTTTGACTTTGCAGCTAATGACAGTTTGATTAAAACATCAGTGTGATGCAATGTCCATGAAGCACTCCTTAAATGGATTAGGAACTGCTAAGTGATCTCCTAAAAAGTAGTTGTTTATGAGGCATCAAGGGCAGATGGGGGTGTTTCTGAGAAGACAAGGTCTGTAGGAGTTGGTAGGAAGTCTGGCATGACCGTGTCTTGTCATCCATAATCGGGGAGGAAAAACGAAATTGCTGTTAATGAAACTATTGGTTGACACAAAGAATAGCAAGATGGTCAGTGCTTATAAAGACAGGACATTTATTCAGAGCTGGGCGTGTTCTAACAAAGAGTGCTCTCCTACAGGAAGAAGTGAAATTGGGTATCTTGGCCCAGGGTGTGTAGCAAGTACTTACAGCATAATGTGCTGTCTCTGGAAAGCAGAGGAAAAAGAACTGGGGAAAATTTCAGTTTGTAAAGGGCAAGAAATTCATCATCAATTCCCTTCTTTGATGGCAGATTTGTTGTGTGATATTTGGATAGCATCATAGATTCATGGAATGGTTTGGGCTGGAATGGACCTTAAAGACCACCTAGTTCCAACACANGGCAGATTTGTTGTGTGATATTTGGATAGCATCATAGATTCATGAATGGTTTGGGCTGGAATGGACCTTAAAGACCATCTAGTTCCAACACACCTGCCATGGGAAGGGACACCTTCCACTAGACCAGGTTGCTCAAAGCCCCATCCAGCCTGGCCTTGAACACTTCCAGGGACGGGGCATACACAGCTTCTCTGGGCAACCTGTTCCAGTGTCTCACCACCCTCACAGTAAAGAATTTCTTCCTAATATCCAATTTAAATCTTTCCTCTTTCAGTTTAAAACCATTATCCCTTGTCCTATCGCTACAGGCCCTTGTAAAATGTCCGTCTCCAGCTCTATTGTAGGCCCCTTCCGGTACTGGAGTGCTGTTACAAGGTCTCCCTGGAGCCATCTCTTCTCTAGGCTGAACAAACTCTCTCAGCCTGTCTTCATAGGAGAGGTGCTCCAGCCCACCAATCATACTCATGTCCCTCCTCTGGACCTGCTTCAACAGGTCCATGTCTTTCTTATGCTAGGGGCCCCAAAGCTGAACACAGTACGCCAGGTGGGGTCTCACTAGAGTGGAGTAGAGGGGGAGAATCGCCTCCCTCAACCTACTTGATGCAGAGTCATTTCCCTCAACCTGTTCCCTCATCACTCCTTTTGATGCAGTCCAGGACATGGTTGGCCTTCTGGGCTGTGAGCACACTTTGCTGGGTCATATTCAGTTTTTTATCCATCAGTACTGCCAAGCTGTTCTCCACAGGGCTGTTCTCAATTCATTCATTGCCCAGCTTATATTTGTGCTTGGGATTGCCCTGTGTGCAGGACGTTGAACTTGGCCTTCTTGAACTTCACGCAGTTTACATGGGCCCACCTCTCAAGCCTGTCAAGGTCCCTCTGGATGGCTTCCCTTCCCTCCACCGTGTCAACTGCNGGCCTGTAGTTCCCCGGGTCTTCGTTCTTTGGAGGTCAATGGAAACTTTTCCAGTCAATGGCAGCTTCACTAGACTGCCACAACTTCTCAAAAACGATGGATAGTGGCTTAGCAACTTCATCTGCCAGCTTCCTCAGGGCCCGTGGATGCATCTTATCAGGTCCCATGGACTTGTGAACCTTCACGTTCTTTAGATGATCTCAAACCTGATCTCCTACAGTGGGCAGTTCTTCATTCTCCTTTGCCTCCTGTGACTTGGGCGGTGTGGCTTGAGCACTTGCTGGTGAAGACTGAGGCAAAAAAGTAATTGAGTACCTCAGCCTTCTCCATATCCCAGGTAACCAGGTTTCTCATTTCCTTCTGGGGAGGGGCCACGTTTTCTCTAGTCTTCCTTTTATCACCAATGTACTTATAGAAGCTTTTGTTGTTGCTCTTCATACCCCTGGCCAGATTTAATTCTACCAGGGCATTAGCTTTCCTAATCTGATCTCGGGCTGCTCAGACAAATTCTCTATATTCCTCCCATGCTACTTGTCCTTGCTTCCACCCTCTGTAGGCTTCCTTTTTGCACTGGAGTTTGTCCACGAGCTCCTTGTTCACCCATGCAGGCCTCCAGGCGTTTTTGCCTGACTTCCTCTTTATTGAGATGCATTGCTCCAAAGCTTGGAGGAGGTGATCCTTGAATTTTAACCAGCTATCTTAGACCCCTCTTCCCTCCAGGGCTTTAACCTATGGGACTCTACCAAGCAGGTTCCTGAAGAGGCCAAAGTCTGGTCTCCAGAAGTCCAGGGTAGCAAGCTTGCTGTGCACCCTCCTCGCTGCCCTAAGGATCTTGACCTCCACCACAGATAACCAAGCTAACTAGCTAGCTAGTTTTAATGAGTAGAATAGATAGGATAGATAAAGAAGTTAAAAGGTATAATGAGTAGAAGCAAGAATAAGAGTAGGATAGGTGTTTCAACTTCGGGAACACTCAGTGAAACTGCTCCTGAAAAGCTGTAGACGAAAATTACCCCAGGGTAGAAGAGAACAAATGCCCCTGTCTTAGGAGCTTTGGGCCAGGTACAGAAGATGAGCACTGAATGCCTCCTTTGGCACACAGCTAGCTGAATTTCTCTCCAAGTGAGTGAAGATTGGAGTGCAAGTTTTCTGAATTGCTGGCTGTAGTTTAATGACATGGATTCTGTTTTCTTTCCTTACTACCCACTGAAGAAGGTGATCTGAGTCTTGCCCTCAATGTCCTTAGATTAGTGGAAACAAAATCCAGAGGTAGACTGCAACAGCACGTACACATCTTAGAGGGGATAATATGGCAGCTAGTAAAGATTTTCAAGTGCTTTTCAATGCAGTGAGAAAGGCATGACAGGAACCAGTGTCAAGAACCTGAAGTCAAATTCAGGTTTAGAAATATATCCTAATTTTTAATTCCAAATACGATTAGAGAAACACTGAAGGGAAACGTAGAAGGTTCTGTCTTCTGATGTCCTCAGGTCACAAGATACCTTCTCAGAAAAGGTATTTCTGAGCACAAGTTATTGGCATAAACTCAGAATGAATATATAACATTCAATGTTTCTGGATAGAGAACTCCTTAAGCAATCTGCATTTCTGAGTGAGTTTGCCCAGGAGAAGATTCCTGCAGTCTTACAATGGGGATCCACTCACCTCTCCAGTCCTTTTGCAGTGTCAATTTTTCAGCTGATTGCATGTTTCAGCAACAGTGAATGAGGTTCCCATCCATGAAGGTGAACAGGGGGAAAGGAAAAAAGAAGAAAGAGAGGAGGCAGGACCAGTGGGAGGAGAGACTTAACGGCGCAAAGAACAGATTATAAGTTAAAAAAAAAAGGCTGAATATGAGAAAGAGCAGGAGAGCAGTCAATGTCCTTTAAGTAGTCTGTATTCAATTGGACCCTGTTCACCTGTGATGTGGTGCAAGACGGTCTACATGTGGCTCGTCTCCCCAACTAAGGATTGTATCTTCCTTTTGCAAAATGCATGTGAAGTAAGTAACTGCATGATGCTCAGGGCTTGGGAACTGCTTACAGTCTCATTGCTTCCCTTGTGTATTTTAGTTTTGAGCTCTGCTTGGTAGTGGTGCTTGCGCCTGTTATTTTGTAGCCTATGTGCAATTTGTTGGTGAGTTGTTTTGGTCCTTGGTAGTTTGTCTGCATCCCACCCACAAAGATCCACACCCAGAGCCCACAAAATGTGGGTTTTATTGATAATGGCAAGCCTGAATGTACCAAAGAGCCTGAACTGCATTTCCAGCTCTAAACATGGAGATTCAAAGTCAAGGATGAAAAATACCTTGGGTGGATATCAGTAACCTGAATTCAGGTGTCTGCATGCAGCCTTACCTCAGCAATTAGAGCCCTCTGTGAACTACAGCTCAGTTCAGTTGCCTACCCACAGACATTTAGCGCCATGTAAGATATCTCAGGATATCCAGGACATCCACACAGGGCTTGCAAATGCAGTGTAGGATACCCTCCTTTCTGGGCCAGCAGGAAGTCCAAAGGGATCCTGCAGGTCCCAAGTGGGTCTAGACTGCTGTGTGTGCATATACAGAGCCACAGCCAATACTGCCGATGTAACTGGGGGTGCAGTGGGAGCTAAATGCCACAATGGATATGTATGCACCCAGTTCACACACAAACACCCACAAAACAGACGTTTATGTTTAGGCAACCAAATAGAGACCAATTCAGCTGACCAAATGTCAGTGTCTAATAGGAGAAATAGCTCCCTGGACACCCACTGGAGCCTGGATATCCAGTTCCTCTGTATATAAGAGCTTTAAGTGTCTCAACTTGGAGTTTTACTTACCCCTTATATTGCTCATGGTTTACACCCTCCCTGGATATCAAACTTCAAGGACTGTCCATCATTCATGTCACCTCCCTTGTTGCTGGCTTCTTTATCCACATGTGCAAGCTACTGACCACACCAGTGACCATACCAGCGATCTTAAAGGCCTTCTGAATCATAGAATCATAGAATGGTAGGGGTTGGAAAGGACCTCTAGAGATCCTCTAGTTCAACCGCCCTGCTAAAGCAGGTTAGCCTAGAGCAGGTTGCACAGGAATGCATCCAGGCGCGTTTTGAATATCTCCAGAGAAGGAGACTCCACAGCCTCCCTGGGCAGCCTGTGCCAGTGCTCTGTCACCCTCACAGTAAAGAAGTTCCTCCTCATGTTCAGGTGGA
>VZSC01017836.1:0-29998 GCA_013398225.1 Steatornis caripensis | reverse complement strand
AGTAGGTCTTTGAAGAGGGCAAAGTTAGCTTTCTTGAAGTCCAGGGTTCTAATCTTACTTGTAGCCCCGCTTCTTCCACGCTGGATCCTGAACTCCACCATCTCGTGGTCACTGCTTGAAGCCAAGCATCATCCCACCCACACTGGGATTCACCAGGGAAAGCCTCTCTCCAGCTTGCACCCCTACAAGCCCACCACGCCGTCACGGTACAAGCCCACCACTCCGGTTGTTGACATGAGTTGAGAATCTGGGTGTGCGTGGTGCTACCTTCTCACTGGGCCACTGGGCCTCCCTGCTTGCTCAGACAGCTTACTCCTGGCTCCCCAACTCTGCCAGTGTCCCTTCATTACTGGGAAGACAGTGGTCTCTAAAGAGAGCTGGGAGGCTGGAGTCCGTGCACCAGTTTGTTGCACAAAACAGGAATGAGAGAGAGCAAACAGCCATCAGAGCCTGTCCATGCCACTTTCCTATGTAATCCTGGGAGGGGAGGCACTAAATACCGTTTATACTTTAAAAAAAGAAAAAGATGGGGGAGTGCCTAACAGGATGAGCAGCAATCAATAGATATTCATCCATCTCCAGCACAGGCCTTAAGTGCTTTATTTACCTCTGGTGCAGAGGCACAAGAGCCAGAGAACTACTGCACCTCTTCAGGCTGGGACTGAGCATTTTAATGCACATGAACAGCACACTGACTTCATTAAAGTGTTCGATTAACACCAGAAAGGACCCACTCCAGCAGCTGCATTTATCACTAGGGCGACAGCATATTTAGAGAGTGATTTGGTAGGCCCTTAGCATAATCAGAATAGATGAACCTACCTCGGAAAAAAAAAAAAGACGTAGATTTTAATAGACCCATAAGTGCACTATGAATATTTATTGTGCCTGTCCTTCTAGTGGGAACATGATGAGGTTGTGAGCAGAAATGGGACAAGGCACCCGGCAAGATCGTTCAGCAATGCCTGCCCTTGTTCACAGGGTGATTGCTGTAGATGTCAGAGAGTGGGAGCTGGCCTGCCAAACTCTCCATCAGCTCTGCAGACCATACCCAAAACATCGATGCATTCTGCTTACTCCTAGGAAACCCACTGTCCTCCCTGCCCTCAGAGAAGCAATCAGTTCCAGCACGTGATTCGGACCCCAGGGGACTGTGGATCCAGAGGTACCTCCCTAAGGTCGCGCTGAGATCAAGCATGGCCCTGGTGTGGTCTCCTCAGCTAGGAGCCCGCAGGTAGATCCCATGACTCCAGGCACAAGCATCCCTACAGGGCTCAGCACCCTGGGTTTAGCTCTCATCACACCCGGGTCATACCAAAGACCTCACGTCCCATTCCAAAAGGTGGCCAACAGCACATATCTGGACAAGATTAGAAGAATAAGGGAATCCTACCATCCCGGTCATCAGCAATTTCTGAACCAGGCACATCCTGAGCCACCGATAATATATTGGCAGTTAATGATTCTTCACAGAATCTTTCTTCCACAAATCTGCTCCTTCTTTCTATTTCATCCCCATTCTTCAACTCTCTCCAGGCTCACCACTATTCTCCAAATCAATGAGGAGATTTCTTTTCTTTTACATTTTTTTTTTATGCCTTTGAGGTTTGGAAACCTCAAATTAATGGTCCTGAAAATAAGTGATTACTGAAAGGAGGCTGAGAGAAGGGGAGAAAGAAAGAGAAAGAGAGTTAGAGCAAGACGTTGCCCTTTGGGAACTGGAGAACTCAGTGCAGATGATCTGAGGACCAGATTAACAGCCAAGACGTTAGTGTGTGTGAAGTTGTGAGTTTACTGGAAACCAGGACACTGGTGGTTTAGCTAGAAAATCCCTAATAAAGGAGGAATAACTAGGACCATATTTCCAAAACGGGTATTTTTTAACAACCTCCTCAGGGAAGGGGGGATGGAAGAGTACTTCACTTGGAAAACAACAACAGAAAAACCTACATGGAAATATTCATTAATCTCTGGAGGCTGTTATGTCAAATTAGGAGATGAAATCTGATCACTAAAGTGTGAAGCAAAGGGATTTTAGCCTGTTCTAAGGGCAAATCTCAGCACAGCTTGAATGTTGAAGCTTTCTGCCAAAGGTTTCTGCATGTACATGTCACTGTAACAAAGACAACTTTTTATAGGTATCTCTGCCTGTATACAGAGCAAACATGTAGATGCAAGTGAAGATCAATTTTTTTTTAATTTAGTTGCACCGCTAAAGATGTCAGTTTCTGTAATTCTCTCTGCCTTATTCTCTAATACACGTGACCTTTAATAAGCAGGACTTAGAATCTGACAGCAAGGACTATCAAAAACCACAAGGAAATCCTGGCTGGATTAAATTTTTAGTCCATTTCATTTCCATCTGCTGCTTACAGCCAAGTTGTACGTGGATCTCAGACTAAAGACGGCAATTTGGGAGGCAATTTTCTTGAATTGCAGGTATAGCAGGATGCAGAGGAAAGTAATGGCAGGATCAGGCAGTTAGACACGGTATAAACATTTAAGCTACCAGTTAGATTTAATGGATTTTCATTCATTCACTTTCTTTCCCTGTCTCATTTTTTTTAAATATCCATGAATGAGAATAAAACAAAAACCCCAAAGAAAAAAGGAAAAAAATAGGTCAACACCTTACTGATAAACAGCAAAGCTACTGGCTTTGCTGTTCCCAGTGGAGCTGATTTCCTCCCATTGAAAGAAATGTCTCATTTAAGCACCTGCTAGTGGGTGGGCAAGACTTCCCAGAGATGCTGTAGCAAGGTCATCCTTCTTCCCGTGGAGAAGATGCACGCCTTGTGTCAGAAATGCACAAGGAGAGCATGGGACTGCGCCATTACTGTGGCTTTTCTGGTCTGGCTCAAGTTTGTGAAAGAAGGGCTTTTCTCATCCCTCATGCTTCAGAAGAAAACAGTACAGAAAGCACTCCTTTCTATCTAACAAGTTTTTTTGGCTTCTAGATCCTCCAGCTGAGGATGTGGTATGAAAAAGAGTCTCATAAGAAACCATGAGTGTCCATCCCTTAAAAATCACATCCCTAACTTCTTATCATGGCATCTCAGATCCCTTCCACAGAGCAGGCAGTAAAACGTTTCAGAATACCCACTGGATAATGAAGTTTCACCCTCACCCAAGTTTGCTGACTGACCACCAACTTGGTGTTCAGTCCTGGAGCATCCTGAGCCCATGAGCATCTCCACTATGCAGGTACCTGGAGACGGAGAAGGGCAGTGTTCCTCGATCTGCTGGGGAGGCTGTGGACATCCCAGGCAGGATGCTGAGTGCACTGAGCTTCCCTGACCACAATGCTGAATGGGGAATAAAATTCAGCAGCACTCAGAGCAGGTCTATGTGCTTGGGAACCAGCACTGCACCTCATGAATAGTTCCCATCTGTTGAGCATCCTGTATTGGGAGGAGAAAAGCACCCAGGTGCCACAGACTTGGGATTTCTCACAGGACATTTCTCTGCTCACCTCTATCAGTCATTTCTGCAAAACTTGACTGCTGTGAACGTGACCTGAATTTGAAACAGATGCAATGATCCAGAAACTTGGACTTCCAGATACGGGCAAAATTGTGTCCAAGGTGTGGGGGGTATTTTAGGAGACAGATGGACCTTTTGGCAGCTGTCCAGAGGAAAGGAGTGAAAACATTGTAAGAAAAGATCAAAGACACTGGGGCTTTTTAGTTTTGAAAAGAGAAGCCTAAGATATAAGCATAGCTTTTAAATGTTTAAAAGCTGTTTCAAATCAGAAAAGAATTCTCCATGGACACTGGTGATGGGACAAGAAGTCTCAGTCTAGGAGGGAGGTTCAGATTAGATGTTAGGAAACCTCTAACACTAGAAATAATGAAGTGCTAGGACAAGCTGTGCAGGGAAGAGGTGAAGTCTTCATTTCTTGAGGCAACTACAAAGAGGTTAAACACATACCTGTCTGGGATGGAGACAAATCTGCCTCATGGCAGGGAATGAACACTTAGTCTCTCCTATCTCCTCTTGGCATATGACTTCTGCAATGGATTGAGAAAGTGTGCCATCCTAAAACAAATGCCTTTGTCCAGGGAACAGTGTTATTATAGGCAGTCCTCTCCCTCAGATGATTTTGCCACAGCAACTACTTTTATGCATGGTACTTGCTGCTTCCATTGGGAAGTGCTCAGGCTGACCTGGCCTGAGGGCCAGCCTGTGAGCAGAGATCGCACCATGGCTTAACTCATTGACAGTAACTCCTGGAAGCTTCAGGATCCTGGTGGCTTGCAGTTGTCTGGTTCCAGTCTTGCACAAGGCACCGACAACCTGTGGTGGGTCTTACACCAGCAACAAGCATGAGCAGAATTAGGTCTGTGAAGTGCGAGCAGAATCGGGCCTGTATTTCCCTGTGGAGGACAATCCATTAACCCAAAGCTGGGACATTACAGACACATGCCTGCCATAGTCAGCCTTCTCCATTGCACACAGTAGGGACAGAAATCTTTGCAATGCAAGTCTGGAGATGAGGCCAAGGAGCGTGCTGGGCATTGCTCCACAACTGGGTGCAAGAGCCTTCAGCTGAGCCCCAGCCGCTCCGGGTTGCATCCTGCCTAGCAGGCAACTGCTGTCACTGCAGCTGGCAAAAAACCACAAAAAAGCCACGTAGGGCTCTTTCAGTGACTGATAGGACAGCAAAATTCTGATTGTTTACACCACTTATTCAGTGTTTCCCACTCAGGCACAGAGCAGTGGTGGCTGGAAATGAGAGGGAGGCGAGAGGAGGCATGAACAGCCCACAGGGAAACACACGTGGTGCAGGGAAATGGAGGTCAGTTTACTGAGTGTATAAACAGAGCATTACACATACAAACACTAATTTAGTGGGGCAGCAAGCACACACAGGCAGGATGCCTGTACACCCCAGGAATACACACAAACACCCCAACCATAAAGAAACAGTCATTACACTTGTATACACAGATGCAACACCTGTGTGCTGCCCGTGAACACACACAAGTTGTATTCATCATCACAGTTCATATATTTGCAGGCAGACTGTAGCTGCACACACACACACACACACACTCTCTTAACTTGTATAAGCACATTCAATACATTGCAGACATACAGTAAATACACCACAGCGTTACTCATATAAGTACATAGAAGCAAACTCACATACGCACTGTAACCATGTGTGTCCAATAAATGCACGAAACATCTCCACTTTTCCTGGTTCAGGAAGCATAGCCCTGATGCAGGGTGCATTACTCATTTACAAACACCATCACCATGTAGATAAAGATATTTTCCACCTGCCCTGCACTTGTTGGACATCTCTGCAAGACCATCACACACTATTGACACAGGCAAACCTCTGCAGTGCTAGGCACAGGGAGACCCAGCAATGTGTCCCATGTGTCCAAATGGCATCCTGTATAAGCCCAGCAAAATGCCCATGTGGATTTAGAGCCTGCAGTTGGTAGCGTGATATGGTAATCTCTTTCCTGTATCTTTAATAGCTTTTAAAAAATCTCAATGCATTGTTCAGATAAAAGTTGCAGCTGAAGAGTCAGGAAATTCCCAGGTGAATGCTGCATGGGAAAGCCTGAACTCTGCCCACATGCGAGTCCAATGCAAGAGGGCGAATGAGATGGAAGTTGCCAAAGCTTTAACATTGCTGAGCAATTCGATTCCCTCCTGAGGCTCCCCAGCTCAGCTGGAAAGTTTTCTGTATTGACATGAGCACCATTTATTTTGGCTGCACAATGCTGTCTCCAGCAGCCCTGCGGACCCAACTGCGTCAGGAGAGGGACTGCACACACATCCCTGCGTCCCCGCTGAGTACCAATGTCATGGCCTCTCCTGGCCATGCTGGGAGGGGACAGTCCAATGGATGGGGTCAGGCTGCCCCAGGGGTGCACTGTGGAGGGGATGATTGCTGCAAATTTGGATTTTATCCTTGCCAATGCAAGTCTTGCTTCGTTAGCTGTGCAACATCCAGCCTGCATGAGGCACAGCCAAATAGCAATTTGCCACCACAGCTCCCCTTGGTTTCCAATCAGACCATTTACCTGCGGGCCAAAACCTGCGTTTAAGTGCCTCACTTTAGAAGCCCCTGCTTGAGATGTTATGCTGAAGCATTTCCATTACAGAAATCTCCGCAACATGCAGTCTCAGCAGTGAGGCCGAGGGCTGAATGAGTCACAAAGGCTCAATTTCCCTGCCGCACTCCCAGGGAATAACATTTGCTTATCAACCCCTACCTGGGGCTTTTCAAGGATTAGTCACTAATGCAGCCTGGCTGAGGATGGGATGTAGAGCTGGTGTAAGCCGACCTGCTCCCTTGCTCTCAGGGAAGTTTGCTTTATGCTTTGACCATGGTATCTGTTCTGGGCTTTTTTAGTTTTGCTCTCTGCAGCTCTATACAAGCACCAGGCGTTGGTATTTTTGTTTCAAGAGGGAGCACCCAGGTCCAAGTGGGATGTACTGCGTGGAAAAAAGGGTTTGCCTTTGCTCATATGCCTTCTGCAGAACAAGAGACTGTGATTCCCTGGGGCTGGCTGTCAGTCTGGCTTCTTTCACCGGTACTAGTCAATCACAAACATGTATGAAAATTAAACCTGCCAAGACAAGAGAAAACCAACAAAAAACAATCAGTGTTTGCTAAAAGGGAGAAAAGCTGAGCAGCACAACATTAATTCCCACTTTATAACATGGTGTCACAAGATACAGTAAGCTTTATGAAAAATAAGCAAACAATAATTATTCTTGAAAGGCTAGTATTTGGCAGATATGTTTCCTTTGCAATATGTCCTCTCCCCTGGGATTCTGGTTAGGTCTGACATGCAGACCCAGAGGATGATGAGCTATACCACTAGTTACTGTCCTGGGGAATGAAGATGTGGAGATTTGCTTGGAAGAGAGGATACTAGAACAAGAATAAAAGTTCCCTATTTTGTCTGGGCTTGGATGCACGTGCCAGCACACGCTAATCCTCTAAGGGATGGTACAAGGTCTCTCCTCCCTGAGCAAGTTACCCATTGCACGGTGACCAAGGACACTGCTGTTACAGTTTGCCTCTCATTTGCATTCACCTATGTGCGTGCAGTCAGCTTCAGTGACCCAGCAGCTGCACGTCCCTGAGCGGAGACACCAGGCACAACACTGGTGTTACACATTTACCCCAAAAGCATACATGGGGTGATCTCAGTCACGAGTGTCAGTACTTCCCACCTCACTTCTCTGCCGCTAGAAGGTTTCTTGGCACGGCAGTAAGCCATGCACAGTACCTGTCCTACACCACAGTTGACAGCACCCGTACCCCCAGAACATCCTACTGTCCCCCATTGTGCAGTAGCTTTTCTGCATCAGCTCTGTGTCAAGACTTGTTTCTCATAGTGCAGGTGATACAGCACATCCTTGTTTAGGAGAGGCATCAGAGAGCTTGAATGCCCTTGTACAGGCTGAGCTTCCAGTTGAGGCCTTAAAAACAAGTGCGAAGTATAGGCTGCAAACTTCTGCCACTGTGGACGTGTTGATGTGGTTGTGGTGAGGGGTGACCTCCAACCAGTGCTATGCTACGGGAAATTTCTTCTACACATACGTAATACAAGCAGCAATGCTGCACTCTGCATGTGAAGTTTGCTTTGTAACAAAATCATCGTTATTCTGGTCCAAGCTGAAATCTTGCTTGGGGTCAGCACTGCCTAAGGCTGGCCTGTCTGTTAGCTCTTATTTTGCAGATACTCGTTCCCTGCACAGATCAGAGCCCCACTAGTAAATAGAGCCTCTGTTCCCTGCCCCTTCTGCTTGCTTTGGTACCTTTGCAGGAAGACCATTAAGCTATTGGAGATGAGCCAGAAATTCAGAGCCAAATCAAAGCCAAAAGCCCCAGACTGCAGCTTTACCATCTTCGAGCACAGCAGCCTGCCTGCAGGCAAGTTCAAACAAATGCTGCTACAGTGCCAATCTTTCAATACAGGTACAAAACAGACATCATGGTTCAATACAGCCATATAGCACCCTGACATACAAATAACTGGTTTGCAACATGAAGGAACAAGTCTAAATAAATCTTCTGGATAGAAAAATCCAGCTGATTCAGAGAAGGAAGCTGCTTCCGAGTTTCCGTGCAAGTTTGCAGCAAGGTAATCTGGGCTCCCTGGGAAGGAAGAAGCGTGGCTACCAACAGCAACAGAAGTGTGATATGCATGTCTACTCCTATTAAATAGTACAAAAGCTAAGAAATTACAAGGCCATTTAAATGTGTTCAGGTTGATCAAACCTAAGTACATCCATGCAAAACAAGGCAAAACCACAGGGAGTTATACCTAAAGGCCAAATGTACTCGTCCACATTTTGCCAGCAAGGGTGAGTGGGTACAGCTCTGATGAGGGTGACCAGAACTGCTGCCCCTCCTCCTCTGTCAGAGCACATTTACAGCCACTACTAGAGGTTACATTGGTTGGGATTGACCCTGGAGAAGCTTGCAGGAGAGACCTGAGGGGTTTTCCTCTGTGAGCTGCAATCCCATGCTCAACAGGCTCCTGCGCAAGCACTATCTGTACCGCTCTGCCAGCAGAGGTATCTCAGGGCAGATCAGCTCACAGGGATGGGCTAGAAAGAAGCATGACCTCAATGTTATCTCATGGCTAAGGGGAATATAGGGGCCTTCACACTCTTTGCAGGCCCCTGCTGGCAGGCTATTTCTCTCTCTGCTGTTGTCCTCCATTCTTTGTCTGTCTCACCTGTATAGCCTCAGAGTTGTGTGAAGTAAGAACTATCAAGCACTGTATATACAAACAACAGCCACAACACAGGTTGGTGTTTTAGCTGGGTGCTTTTCAGCCTACCATTTTTTAATAAATAAATAAATAAATAAATATTATTCACAAAAAACCCCATAATAGCAATCTAAGCTTACAGGTGCATGCATATCTGAGCACTCCCAGCTGGACTGGTCAGTCCACATCCCAAGCACAAATAACTGAGACAGATAAGGAGCAGCCGCTGTGGAGCAGAGATTATATAGTGAACAGAGTGCTCAGGAGACCCCTTAACCTGCTGGAGAATAAGAGACTTCACATTGTTTTTTATGCTCATTTGTACCCAGGATGGGAAATCTGGTTAGAAGAGAGACCACACTATCAGGAAAAACACCAAAGGCTGCTGTGCTGAAGGCATTTGCACTGCAACAGCAAACAGCCCAGGAAAACGATTGATTGCAGCTGGTTTCTCATAGGAATCTAAACTAACAATTGCTGGGGATGTCACAGATCCCAAAGATGAAGTGGGAACACAAGCCCCTTGAATGGTTTTGGTACTGGAGCTGACAGAAGATGATTTCCTAAACCCTCTTGAAGACATGGGTGCATGCATGTCTGGCTCTGGTGTGGCCACTGCAGTCTCCTGGGAGCATTGAAAGCTGCATGTGGGATCCCAGAGAAGAGTGCTGCATTTCCCCTACTGTGTATGGCTCAGGACATGGTTTAGATACTAGTTCTGCTCCTTCCTGTCATGGCCAAAGTCTACCAGGATGTTATTCTCAGCATGGAGCCCTTCAAAGGATAGATCCCTCTAAGCTCAGCACCCAGTTTTCCCAAAGCAGATGCTGCCCTCATACTTCGTTGGTGCTGGGGATCACAGAGCATCAGATGAGCATGGGTTTCTGAAGTGAGCTAGCTCTTCATTGAGCACATACCTGTCTCCATTACCATGAGACCTCTGGAGAGTCTGGTCAAGGATGATGGCAGACATGGAGCCAGGCTGATGGTAAATGCTCTGTTAGCACCTCAGTACGTCTAAGGGACAATTTGCACAGTCCTGATCACATTGCCGTACTTGGGGCACTGCCTGCTTAACCCATCCTTGTGTCTAGAACCTTGGCCCCAGCAGTGCCCTAATGAGCTGGAACAGCAGCTACGCTGCAAGCGCTGAGCAGAGACTTGCTGCTATGTGGGCTCCTTCACTCATGGGGTGGCATTTATCTGTTCTGGGGAGTATGCTGAATCAGTAGGGAGGTTGGCACAGGTCTGTGCACAGCTGTGAGGCTGTCAGTGGGGACAGACTGGAGCGTTGAAGAGATGTGTCAGCATCTTAGGGTGGCTTCTAAGGTGCAGGGATGTTCTCTTAGCCTGAGGCTGACAGGTCATTTGAGTCGCACAGGTCTCCTCTTGCTTGGCAAGGAAAATTCATTACTCTCCTGATATGTAGATCCACAGCCAAATTCTTCGATTTGGGTATTGATACACCAAGCACGAATGCCTGTGGAAAGCCAATGAGTCCAACTGGGCATCAGCAGCTGAAGTTGGTCCTATTGTGCATAATTAACCCAAAGGTCCCTGGGTTTTTAGGGGCTCCTATGACCAACTTGTGCATACACTTTTCCTGCAGCAGCCCATGCTAACCACGATCATGGTCTGCTCTTGCACAGGGAAGGAGGCGGTTGACAGACACAGCTGCTCGTCAAAGAGCAAACAGTGCCCATGCACTGCATTTGGTTATCCCACTTTACCCGAGGGAGCAAAGAAGACCCTCAGGATGATCACCCTGTGATGTGCACATAAACGCCCTTGGACAAGGGTGTCGCTGTCCACAATAAAGGTGCTCAGAGACCCACATACACAGTGCAGAACACACAGCACCACACAAATGAAGCTGCAAAGCAATGATATTAGTGGAGGATGATAAAGCTTTGCAGTCTTAGATGATAAACACCATCGGTGGCTGCTTAATAGGTAATGTGGGATTGGCACAGTCCCAGGGCAGATGTAACATGCCTGCGAGTATGTATATGTGTGACTTCTCATAAATCCATGTCTGACTCAAGGACCTTTGTGAACTGGGTTATAAATAATTAGGTGGACATGTCTGTATTATTCGTTGCAGCACCACGATCACTAGGACAAAAGCTAAGGTCTCCTGCATTTGCCATGCCTTGAATTGCGTGGCCAGAAGGGGACGGGGATGGTTCAAACAGCATAACCCCTCACTGCAACCTGTCCAGACATCCTGTAATGAGTCTGGCAGTTTGTGCTCAGACAATAAATGTAGCCCATCCTATCTGAAGAAATCCCTAGAAGGTTAATGCAATATAACCCTTGGCAACTTGTTCCTAGTATAAATGAGGTCTTATTTTGAGGAATTTATGACTAAAGTGAATCAGGAATAGTCATCTTTCCAAATATAAGCTGAAGGTAGTCTCTGATTTATTTCTCATGATGCATTTGGTCATGTTCTGTTGTCTTTGCAAATCTGTATTTTTATTGCATTGACATGTTTCTCAGGTTTAGGTTACATTGCTAATAAATATCCAATGCCATGTTGATTTCCTGTATTGTATTTCATTAGTCTTAGAGAAGAATGGAGCACCGTTTTTATAAAAAACAGCAGTCNTTGCAAATCTGTATTTTTATTGCATTGACATGTTTCTCAGGTTTAGGTTACATTCCTAATAAATATCCAATGCCATGTTGATTTCCTGTATTGTATTTCATTAGTCTTAGAGAAGAATGGAGCACCGTTTTTATAAAGAACAGCAGTCTTAAAAGGAGTTTCTAACATGGGTCTTGTCTGTGTTTAGCAAGTGATAGCTAGCTCTGTTACAGTGCCGGTATTGTAAAAAGTGCTACAACCTGCCTTCGCATGGACTTTGTTATCTCAGGATAAAAGTGTCTTATGCCTGTATAACTATTTCCATGCGTGAAGAGGAATAACTCCAAAAACTATAAATCAAGACTTTCAGTGGCATCACTTTAACAGGTAAAATCACACAGCTAATGGAGCCATGGCTGAAACAGGGTGAGAAATCTTGGTCTGGAGAGAGAAATTCCTGGTGTGGAATTTGTTTAGGAAAAGAGGTTTACTATCCCTGTCTGCAGTCCTGCATCAATATTATACTGGAGTATACTGGTCTGCTTTTGTCATCACAGTGAAGTAAGTGTGGGGAAGATATTCTGCCTCAGGACTGGGTCATGGGGCAGCAAAGTAAAATGGACCCATTCTCTCCCCGTGCTGGGGGAGGCCCGTCCGCAGTGTTTGGCTCAAGGCACAGCTGCCCAAAGCTGAATACCAATGCGTTTCCTTCCCCATCTCCACATGGGAAATCCTGCAAAGTCTGAAGACCATCTCTTGCAGCAAAATCTCCAAGCAGAATAGGAATCTTCCAGGGCTCCTGGAAACACCACTGACTTTGGAGGGACAAGGCAGTGTGTGATGGGAAAGATATGAAGGGAAAGGTGATGATGGCAGCTCACACAGTGGAACAATTTCTCTGCAGGACGTGCTCAGCTCAAGGCCTGAGCATGCATTTCTCTCACCACTGTACTTCTCCATCATTGCACTACAATAAGGGACTGAAGTCTTTGTTATTCAAATATCCTTCCCATGATAAACTGCATTATCCTCAGCATTTTCAAGGATCCCTCTCATAGACATATCTCTTATTTCATTAACTAAGTTGCTGGATATGAAATCCCTTCTTCCGTAATTGCTTTGCTCCAACCATCCTTGTTGCTCTTCATGAAAGAGGCAGACAATAATCCTAATATCCTCCCTTTTTTGTCGCTGTTGCTTAACAAGAAGAGCCTTGAAGTCATTGCCCCTTATTTCCCAGACCTAGCCGGTTGATAGAAAATAATTAACTCCTATCTGTGCTGACGGAGTGGTGGCTGGTGTGTAGCCAATTCCAGGTAGTTTGTTATTCCTGCTTTATCACCTGCTGCAGAAGGGAGGCTGCAAGATTATTTAGCAAAGCTCTGCCTGAGTGTTTATCACTACGGGTTTGAAGAAACAGTGCTAGTAATGATTTCATTTTATTTTATTATTTTCTTAAATAAAGGGTATTGTTTAGTCTCAGTGATGCAAATGACAAATCTTCTTGGACTTGTTTCATTTAACAAATAAGATTGTCTTTGCTGCAGTCTGTGCTACAGCAGATGATCACAGAGAGACACCCAAGGGATGCAGAAAGCTGGGAGATGCTCGGCAGCAGCACCAGAGCTGGAGCTGTGTGAGCTGCCCGAACATCTCAGGTTGGGGAGAAGGCAACAGGACACTTGGAATTCAACCAAGCTTGCAATCATCTGCTGCATGAAAGCAGCTTTGTCTGATCATCCCAAAGGTTCCCTTAGCTCAGCATCCAAGAGTAGCCAACGGCAGATGCCAAGAGAGGAGCAGGAGCATGAGCCAGCATATCTAATTGATATTTCTCCCTGCCTTGTGACTTGCATCTTGGGGCTTTCTGCCATAAACATGGCTTCCATTGATGTATCCAGTAGCTTTTTTTAACCTATTAAAAACTTCAGCACCCATGACATCCCACAACAAGGAGTCCACAATGGCATCAGGTGCTTGTTTTGAATCTGCCACCTGCTAATTTCACTCATTGCCTCCAATAATTGTGTTGGAAAGGACAATGAGCAATTTTCCCCTGTGCTCACTGCCACTCAGGATTTATTATCTTCCTTCCCTCCAGCTGTGACTGAGAAATGATGTTGCTAAATCTCAGCTGAGGTAAAAATGCATTAATCACTACCTTGATTAATTACTGAAGGATCATTTCCTCTCTATGATACATGGAAACCCCCAAACTTCTTGAATCAGAAGTACACTCAAGGTGTTTAGTGTCACATCCATCATCTCCGTGAACACCGCTGTTGACAGAGGCACATGTGGCTGCTCAGACATCCTCCTTGCAGTGCTAAGAGATGCATATTCAAACTTCTGCCTTGCTGGGCAGGCTGTGTTAGCAATCTGGCAGCAGTAAAACACTTCAGTTTTAGGAACATGTCCAATGGTGATCCTCTGGTTCCCAGTCCCATGGTGAGAGTCCCATCCTTGCTTCCTTATAGCATTGACGCCCCTGATGCCTCAGCTGTCACGCAGGACTGTGTGCGCAGTAGAAGCCGTCCTCAGGCTTGTGGAAGAGCTCAGTTAGGTTTAGGTTTGTTCCCAAGGGAAACAAGATTGCTTTGCAAAAAACCCTCAGCTTGCAGTCAGCCCTGCACATCTTCCCACAGTTGAACACAGTCCAGACTAATTCGCAGCCTTCATGCGCCTGTTTCCCCCTTCCTGGGCATGGCTAAGAATCTCAGTGTGGGAAGCAGTTGTCCATCCCCCTCCTCTACAGGGTAAGACAGAGGATTTCATTCTCCAGGATTGTCAAACCGGGGCCATCCATTGACATAAAATTCACTTTGATGGGGGAGGAGGGTGGCGATGGTAAAGCAGCTGTCAGCACATTGCTTGAAGCCACAGAAAAAGAGCTATGTCCTGTCATGGGGGGATTAATCTTTTATCTCTGCTCTGACTTCTTCATGCAGCTTGTCTCTACATCCTCTGCAGTTTTTCAGCTTATCAGTTCCTCTGCCTGGTCATAAGCCAAGTCATCTTTAAGGTAAGGGACTGGCGAGGTGGTACAACCTGTAAGCAGAAGATCAGAAAGACACCCTTGGCCAGGAGCAGGTGGCTGGGAGTAACTTCCCTTCAGGGCTCAGCTCAGGAGTGGATCTCTTCTGTTCCATGCTGAAGTTGCAGTTACCAAAGCCAAGTCTTGGTGCAGGACTCAGGCTTCTTGTAGGATTGGGAGGTGTCTTTTGAAATACAAGATGATGGGGTCCTCTGCAGCTTGTAAAAGGTGGCACAGGAGTGTGTGGACCTTCATGGGACAAATGTCTTCTTCATAGTTACTTTGCTGGGTGCTGAGCATCCTGGTGTCTTCTCTGGGCTGTGGTCACAGTGCTGTCCCCATGCACAACCATGGGGACTGGTACTGGTCAAGCTGGCAAGATGGAGGGAGAGGCTAAAATGGTTTGGAAGGACTGCCTGGAAAGGCAACATCTGGCAAGGTTTTCATTCACAAAACACAGAGGGTAGCTTCAGGTGGTTCTCTGATTATCTGTGCCCAGCATGGTATGAAGCATGGCCAGCAAAACCAGGCACAGCAGAAAAGGGAAGCAAGTGAAGCCTTCAGAGATGGAGCATGGCTGTTGCTAGCTCTATTTCCACAAACAAGTAAAGGAAACACAAGAACCCCTCTCAGCTCAACACCTAGAAAACAGACCACAACACTTTTGGGACAGAACCCTTCCCTGTTGGGGTATCAGCATGTTTCCTGCCAATTTCCAAGCCTGGGGTTCCCAGGCTCATGGCTGCTGGTGACCCATTAAGAGCTGCTCTGACGATGTAATCCAGAAGTGGTCTCTGACTCTGTCAGACACAAGCTGGATGCTGCGAGCACTCCACTGTTTCTCGGACTGTTTGGAGATGCTCTGCTTCTCCGGCAGGGAGGAGGGAGGAGCAGAGCATTTCCAACTGGAGCCAAGAAAGCTAATGGACACATTTCTTTTCCCAAGGCAAGCAAACTATTTCTGCTCCTAGCTGACCCCTCAACCACAAAAAACACCATAAAACAGCAAGAGTGTGTTAAAAATAAACACAGGCACGCATCAGCCTTCCGGATTCCCATCCCTCGAGCCAGTGGAGCTAGGGCCGTGGGCAGAAGGAATGTGGTGTTGCACCAGGAGACATCAGAATGGGGTCAGGGACAGGAACATTTTATAACTGGCCTCTGGACCCCACTGAAGAGCAGAGGAAAGGAAGAAGAGCAGGAGTGATGACTACTCATATCGCAGGGGGAGGTGAATTTGAATCTCATCTGCATGTTTTGCAAGGATTGGGATTTACAGCATAAATTGCTTGCTCTGCTCCTTTGTCTCTTGCTGTCTTGAGACCTCTGACCAAGTTTACATCAGGGCTGTCCTGACCAGCCAGAAGGTCTGCAGAGGACATGTAACACATAGCACAAGATTCATGCTGCAAGGTCTCAAGGATCTGTACGGAAGTGTACAATAAATTGAAGTAGCTTTTTGCTTCTCCCAGTTACATTGCAGTCTAGCAGAGCTCAAGAGAGAGCGAGATGGAGGCCAAGTGGGTTTCTACCCTGCAAGAGGAGTCTGAAGGGATGTCAGGATCAGACTGTAGAAGTCTAATATAATCTAAGAGACATTGCTGTTCACACCAGAAGAGACATTCTGCACTGAGACTGAAGACCAGCAAAATTCATATCAAGAAATAGGCACATAGTCAGCTAAGCTCACTGACAACTGGTCTTGGGATTCACCATCCTCAGCAATGGACTGTGATGGCCATTCTTGCTTTACCAAAAAGTTTTGCTTGATCAGATTGGGAGGAGGAGGTGCCACATGGCTTTGACCTCTGGTGGTACAAGTAAACATGAATGTCAAACTAACCAAATTCAATATGGGAAGGAGCTAAATCTCCTTAGCTCTGCTCCTGGACTCCTAGAGAAATCCACCCTAGAAAGCTCCCAGGGACTGAGATGACACAGGGAGATTTACCTTACAACATTTGCTCCCAGTTAGCGTCCACCAGCATCTGTAACTTGCTTGATTTTCAGGGATGCATTTTACCATGGAGAACTGGAGCTGCTCGAATACAGAAAGTAATTCCACCCTGCATGCAGCATTGCTGCCCTCTGAGAGGACAAGCATTGCAAACTGGTTGTGCCAAGTTATCAGACAGCAGCAACAAGACCTCTTCAGCCCAAGAACCCCAGAGCAGCAGTACGTGGCACTGTGTCCCTCCTGGTCTGGTGTGAGACACCTGGGCTCCTGCCGTTGTAGAGAACTGACAGATAAAGCTGCTGACTGTCTTCAGAGTATCTCAACTTAACCCTCTTACAGCCCAAGGAGTAAATCAATCCTTCAATACCCAGAATTCTTACCCTGAGAGCAAGTATTTTGCTTAAAAAGCCATTTTAGGAGAAAAAATTCTGCTTGTGGCTGCTGGTGGTGAGGGACAGCAGCAGCAACATGAGGGAAAATATGTAATTCTGAGAAATTCCCTGAAACAAGTAACCTATATTTTTTCTCACCACTGCATCACTAATTGTATCTCTTTAATGTGTTTATTTTTCAAAAGGTCCAAAAGAGATAAACAAAAACAACAGGTTGCTTTCAAAACCCAGCTCAGCTAGTAGGAATTAGGAACTAAATGCAGACATGATGCAAAAAAACATTTGCCTTTTGTGAAACACAGCTGCCTCCTGCAGCAGGTGCGCCAGACACATCCCTGCAGCCGGGTCCCTCCCTTGGCTCCCACCCCTTCTGGGTACCATCAGATCCTCTGGATGAGCACAGCAGTAGTTTTAGTACTGGGCTGTGTTTTGGTGCCCGTTCTGTCCAGCTGGCACCATGTGTACACTTTGCCTTCCTTCCCTTCCTTGCTGTTCTCAAGTCCTGGGTGAGCTGAGGTGACAGTTCAAACCAGAAATGTCAGTTTGCAAATGCTGGTATAAAAGAGGTTGTTTCCAATCCAAATGGGCTACTCCGGTGATGATCAGCTTGTATGCAGCAAGCCATTCTGTGTGGTGTCATTCAATATCACTTTCCTCTTCTTAAGGATTAAACTCCAAAACTCATATTTAGATTAAAGTTTTAAAATCAGCCAAGGATTATTGTATCAGCCAGTCACAGGTCCCACAAAGTTGAAGACTCTGTGTCCCTGGTCACCTATATTTGTTATGTATGTGCAGTGCCTTTGGAGCACATTTTGAAATATTTAAAACATTGCATTTCTTTGTTCAGAATGCGAAGTGCCAAAGGGCATCCGGCCAGCCACAGAATCCAAACTGCTCTGCAGAAAATGCTCTCAGAGCAAGAAGCTAAACCCAGGTTTATGAAACGTACTTGGAAAGAGCTCAGTGTCCCAAATCCCAGTGCTAACAGAGCTGTTCTGAGTCGATTGCAAATAACAGGCTCTTACTGTCCAGCCGCAGTGCAATTCCACTGAGCTTTGGCAGAGAGTAATTCCGGTGTCAGATATTTTCGTGAGACCCTACTTGACATTTTGGGCGGAAATCCTGTGGCATGTTTTGATATTCCATGACACACCATGTTAACCGCATGGATTTCCTCCGTTGCTTTGATGGACACCGCTACCCTCTCAGGCAGAAAGGAGAGTGTTTGGATGAGCCCTTCCCCCTGGCTCCCCGCTGCCAGCACACAAAGCATCAGCCTGTTGAAACTATGCTGCTAGGATCCAAAATCCCCTGGGAGAAATAACCACTGTTCTGGAGCCTGCACGGCTGCGTCCTCCCAGACAGATTCATATGCAATTTCCCAAGGCGAAGTGGACACTGAATACGATGGTTGTGACGAGGCTTTTTGAGAGGGAGTAGAGAGTTTTCCTCTGCTCTTGGCATCACTTGGCTTGCCACCACCTGGCTCAAGGTACTGGTATTGCTGCAGGTTAAGGATGTACTACCAGCCCAAGAGATCTCACTGGTGATGCCTCCTGCTTGGTCAGGATCTGAGACACCAGCACTACTGCAAGAGAGACTCTCCCTGTGCTGGCTCATCTCATGTGAGATGCAGCAGTTAGCCTGACTGCCTCTCAGCTGGCCAGACAAGTCTGGAGAAAGCATCCAAGCAACAGGGAAGACATCCCTGGAGGGAAACCTGCATCCCAGTTGCAGCCCCTGTGCTGGGACCCTGCCATGCTCTGTCACCTGCCATGACATGGGAACACAGCACATGAATGGGGAAGATGAAGCTCTACTTAAGGGCAGGAGTATGCTGTGGGGGAACCTAGAGAAAAAGATGAGCATTGAGCACAAATATGAGGGATTCAGCGGATTGTCTAGACCTAGGTCCTGTCTCCTCGTCATCCTCCCACCTACCCTACAGACCATATGCTACCCACCAGCTGGTACACCTTGCATACACAACTCCATGTCCACCTAATCTACTCTACAACAAGACCAGGGCCAACTGAAGCTAAGACCAGAGCAAGAATCTCAGACAAAACTCAGGTCCTGCAGCAACAGTTGTTACCCTACTCCCCGCACTGGGTAGGGTGAAGGAACAGCCCTTCTGATAGCAGGCAGTTTGCAGCTGACTGTCACTTTCAGAGCCAGCCACAGACAATGAAGATGGTTTTGGGGAGCACCAGGGAGGCCTTGGGCTTTAACAGAAGTAGGGCTGCAGTAGACCAGACAGCTGGAGACACATTTCCCAATGGGGATGACAGCTGATCTCTGGGATTTATTGCACCGGGGTGGTTTCCAGTGTGCTGAGGATGCTGGAGGCATTCAGGAAAAGATATCCGAGACACATTCAAGGCACTGCTATTCTATGTACCTGTGGATGAGAGACTTTAAATCCAGAAGCATGCGCATCATCTACGCACTCCTGCACTCCTTCTGCAATCCTTTGTGCTCTCTTATAAAAGGCAGCTTCTTTGCCCTCTGGACATGACACTGTTCCTCACATAGTTCAAAACCACTTAAGCATCCTGATGACTGGTTCAGACCCATGTGCTCCAGCAGTGGGAGCCTGAGCATCTTCAGGCAGAGAGGAGGCAGCGAAAGGAAAGAAGGCATGCCACGTGGTCCATCCCAAAGTAATAAACCTTGGCAAATCAGTGATGAAGGTGGACCAGGCAGCACCGGAGGCAGCGGGGTGAGAGGCAGAGGGCAGGATCCCAGAGGCAAGAGACAGAGGATTTGCTGCCAGCTGTTGAGATGGGCAGCAGGGAGTATACAGCCGCAAGGAGGCATGGAAAGACCAGACTGGGAGGCTGCCAAGGAAGAGAGAGAGACGCATTAAATCTTTGTCTTTAAACAAAGTGTTCTAATTGCTAACAAAGGGATTTCAAGCAAATTGTAGTAAAACTGAGTTATTCTGATCAATTACCCAGTCAAGCAAATTACAGAAGGAGTCTGAAATATTGCCAGATACAAAAGAGAGATGGAGAAAGAGGAGGAGGAGGACTTGCAGAGAGAGTGGGGGAGGCAGTAATTTGAGGGAGGAAAATTACTTGATGGCTTGATAAGGAGAATTATTAAGCATAAATTTGAGATGCAGGTTGCTAAATCTGAATACAAAATCAAGTGAAGAAAATGAAATCGTGTTTTAAGATTGGTGAAATCTGAGCTGGGGTAAATAGAAAAAAAATGTGCAGACAAGCATTAGAGACAGATGCTGTAGAGGTGTCTGCAAAGATTGTTGCTAACCACAGCAAACTGAAAGCAAGGCATGACCCAGAAAAGGATAACTTTGTGGTGAGGACACTGGACCAGTGCTGAGCTGGCATCAAGCCATATTCCTGCCACAGACCTCATACCTGACCCACAGTTTATTCAAAGCACTTAGCAATGACCTGGTTTTGTTGCTGTAAGAGTCACAAGGGCCATGAACGCAACTTAATCAGAGGAAAGACACACCAAGGCTGGCTCCTTAGCCTTGTCGTGCCTTACCTGAAAGCTGTGTCTGGCACTTCTTCTGCCGTCTCTTTTGCGGATTTAAGCTGGAATCATTCAGGGATGCTGTAGGGAATACAAGCCAAGTCAAAGCTCTTTCTTAAAGGAGCAAGAGTGAAATCCCACCACGACACACAACTGTTTGGCTGGTGGCTCTGACTCAGGAACAATGTACCTTGGGATGAATGAAATAATTGAACCTTGTCCTGCTCAGTTCCTGGAGGTTCCCAGCCATGCTGCTGGGCTCTTGAGGGTGCTCATGAAACAGCCATCGAACTGCTGCAGTTTGCAGCCTGGTACATCTGGTCAAGTCACCTCCAATTTACTTTTTCCATAATACATGATGGGATCACTTTGTATTGTATCACCCTGCTCACTGAGCTGCTGCCTGCTCTGCATGCCACACACAGAGCAGGCAGCAGGACCAGGGAGCACGTCCTTGCTGTTTTGTATGACACGCACAAGGACAAGTTGCATCACTCAGGGTTGGCAAAGAAGGATTTGCTGGCTCTTAGGCTCCAGTCTCCTGCTAGGCCTGGGTTTAGCTCCAAGAGTGGAAAATCCAGTGCCTACCCTGAATCTCAGGATCACAAGGATGTAGTCCTTGTGTGGAGTCCCTCTATAAAGCTGCTGCAAAGGTAGTCCAGAGAGCTCTAACCCAGTAACGTAGTACTCTTCAAGCCAATTACCATGTGCAGTTCATAACTCTGTAGCTGACAGGGTTAATGGATTATTGGCATGAAGGACTGTAGAGAGATGCTTTTAAGCGAGGAAGAAGAGAAAGACCAGATATCCTTTTAATGGTGTTTATTTGTTGGAGAACTCCAGAGCTTGTGGGCTTCTGTCAGGCTGGAAGTTCTGAGCCCAAACAAGAGATAAGAGAAAGGATTAGAGTATTACTGTGGTGGTGGAGTTTGTGTGTGTTGTATTATTAACGTTTGTAAAGCACTTTGAAAATGAAAAGCACCATAAAATCTCTAAGTACTGTATTTAAGTAGGAGCTGCAGAAGAGGAACTTAAGTCTGAAAGGACACTTCTCAGTTATCAGTGCACAGAGAGCTTGCTTTTTTGAGAGGATCTCACAGTCAGATGCAGTCTGAAGTGGTAGATGAGTTGTTCAAAAGCCGGTACGAAGAGGGTATAAGAACCCTGCAGGGTGCAAGGAAGGCTACAGTGTCATGCATCTAAAAAAGAAGCTACTTAGAATTTTTAGTATGGGAAAAAGCAATCAGATTTGCTGGCCCATTTCTCTGGAGCCAACACAGGAATGCTCTCTGCAAAGCACATGCTTTAGCCATCAAAAGACTCTTGGACAAGTGACTTCCTCTGCATTGTTTACAGAATTTCTGCAGTAGAGTGAAGATCCTGACCAGAGGAGGGTAAGGAAGGCAGCATTGGAGATGGTCTGGTAGACCCACCACTTCTGACCTACACCAGCCAAGTTACGTGCTCTCAAGCTGTTAATGAGCTACTCCCAGGGCTCAGAGCCAGAATTTTGGTTATAGACATTTCATTTTTGATACCATTGCTTCACCAAAGCAGTGACTCCCAAACAGAGACAAGATTAATCTCCTCTTCACATTGCTATGGTACCAACTCCAGAGCCCTCCTCCACCTATGCTGGTTGATGGACTACAGCCGAGAGCATTTGTTCCAGTGGGTCCATAAACAAATCTGCAATATCCCCGCTGACAGCCCTGAGGAGATTTCTGAGCTACTTTTGTCGAAGCAGAAAAACCTAAGGGCCAACTGATGCTGTGGACAGGTATTGATGGCATATAACCCTGTCCCCCAATGACAGGCATGTTATTGTTTCCCCATTGCTTGCCACTCTCCCTGACAAGACACGTTTGTGGTTTTGCACAGACCTTTCCTCACACATCAATCCCTATGTCAGGCTCTTCTTCATCCCCAAACCACTTTTTTTAACCTCAACATTAAAAATGCATGTTTGACAAGGAGAGAGGCACCAGTCAGGTCTGTGCCGCCATTTTCTTGGTTCAGCCTGCATTTGCAGTCATGCGTTGACTTGCACAGTCTCAGTTCCTTAGGGCATCAGAGGCACGTTAAGGCATACCTATGTTGGAGGTCCCAGCCTGCTGAGACCATCCAGGGCATCTCCCTTTTTCCCAGCTCCCTTGCTGTCTTCCAGCAGCCAAAAGGGACTCAGAAACTATTCCCCCTCCTCATTACTTTGCAAGAGGCTAGTTCAGTCTCTGATAAGGAGCAGGCTGGAGCCTGCTCGCAGTTCTTGCAGCAGCTGGCTGTGCTATAGTCTGAGAGTGGTAAGTCATAGTGATAAATGTGGATATTTCACCTTCCACCCTTGCCTTCAGTATCTCAAATCCTGGTGCTGAGGAGCAGCCATACAGGCACTACTGCTTTCCCGACCTGCAACGTGACAGATGTTACGTGTACTCAAAATGACACCTGCACCCCACAAGAGTGCCTATCTTGTATTTATAGCCGCTGTCACTGCTAGATTTATGCCCTTCAAATATTTGTCAGCTGTTATCCCACCTCCTCTGTATATCATTTAACTGAGCTTGATGTATGTAAGCACTTTTAATCTTTCCTCATGAAGAAAGTTGCCCCTCCCCAGGGCATTTGATCATGTTTGTAACTCTTCCTTGGGACTACATCAGTTCGTCATTGCTGCTCTGATAACACAGCGAGGCACACGGCAGCCTGAGCACGCAGGCACGGAGATGGGGGAGGATCATTTCCCACTCTCGTGCTCAGCTCTCTTCCATGCCACCCCTCCTAAGAGCATATTTGGCTGCTCTAAAACCTGACTCTTCTTTGCTGGCCACTGGTCTTTTCCCACAGTCTTACTGTTCCTGCTAAAAACCCCAGTACTGGATTATTTTGCAATTTGCCTGAGCCCAAGAAGGCTTTCATTGTCTTTCCTGCCTGTCTTTCTAACATCTATGGTGTCTCTTTCTATCATTACCCAATCTGCACTGGCATTCGCAATGCCTCCCAACAGAGGCAGGAGAATGTAATTAACAAGCTGTTTACCTCTCCTTCCAGATCATTAATAAATATGTTAAACGAGACCGTTACCTTGCCGAGTGATGCAAAAACCAAATGAGGCACGTAGTCTGCTTTTTAACTTTGTACAGTTTTCAACCCATGTCGGTGCCAGTGAGACTCCTCCTGAGCAAATTAACTTCCAAACCTGCAGCTGAATTGAAATTCGTTTCCCCCTTAACCTGGTGTGTGCTCACCCCTTCACATCAGCTCTCCTGAACCTGGTAATGGGACACCAAAGCTAAGGCCTGAAGGCGGTATAGTTGGCTGAGTCACCATAGTGTGACACAGCACCTGCATCTGCTGACAGAGCTTGTTTCCCTTTCGTGGAGTACCATTGTGACACCCCATCCATGTGACTTCAAAGTACCACCAGTCCCTAGTACTGTTCTTGAACAACTTATGTCCCAGAATTCATTGTCACTAATCCAGGCAGGTGTTTCTTTGCTGGTGAACTGAGATACACGTTAAATACAGAAGAAGTGCTGCAGCAAACAGGAGCTCAAGGCAGACAATTTAGAAAGACTATTCTTTGGTAAACTTAATTTTTAGCTTCCTTTTAAACTTCTCTCTAATACTTGCCTATGCCAGCAAGGGAGATTTTGGTGAGCCATAAATAAAAAAGCTTTGTGCAGAGTTAAGGCTCTGTTGCCTGGGGTCTGTAAGGATGGCAAGAGAAGCACGTGCTTGGTTTCACTAGAGCTGCTTCTGCCTTAAGGCAGGGAACAGCCTAAAAAACCCCTGATGCTGTCCTCCAGTTCCCTGGTTACATGATGTCCGCAGAACAGTCCTTCCAAGATCAGCCAAGGGATCTGCAAGCAGTGTTACCTGTTTTTATCCCAGCTGCATGGCTTTGCCTCTGCCTTTGTCTCTCCTGTTGAAGGGAAGCTGGAGAGACTGCTCGCTGGACACCAAGGACAAAGACGTCCTGATCCTGAATCAGGTTTCTTGGGGACTGCCACCACAATTTCCAGAGATAGAACTAAATATAGCTGCAACACTGGTTTCCGTTTAACATAATGCTTCCTTGTTGGAAGATGTTGACTCTGCTCAATGTCAGACTTCAATGCTTTGAACTTATTCTGATTCAGAAGGAAAAACAACTATTTGAGGATGCTCCAAGAGAGGAGATGCATCCTGAGGCAACCCATTTGATGGTCTACCCTGGCAACCCATGAGTCCTACGCAGCTGTAGGCATCTAAAGTGGCATTGTCTGCCCAGGCTGCGTGTCCTTGGTGATACCTGTCCAGTGAGAGGTGAGGGGAAGCTGGGGGCACGGGTGGCAAAACCATGGAGGTTGCAGCAGAGACAGCCTGCCTCTTGCTGCTCTCTGCCACTACAGAGGATCTCTGCAAAACACTGCGACATCCACAAGGTGGCAAATACAGCTGAAGGATGTTTTGTTAGTGTCGTATTTTCCTGTCCATCTCTAATGAAGATGAAGAAGAAGAGGGCAAAAGCAAAGAAAAATAGAAGGATCCAGAAAGGCTGAAAAGCCTCAGACTGTCTCATCTGAAGCTAGCTTACAGCAGAGCTGGAAAGTTCATCCCTTGGATGATTTTTGCTTGTATATGTAACGTTATTGTGTAACTGCTGTCAGCAGTGGTGTGGACATGGGTTAGCTGCATGTCTTCTTCCTTCTGCCAGCAGATCAGGAGGGAAGAGCTGTCCCAACCTCCTTGTACCCTCTGGAATCACCTTGGGCAGGGATATGGGTTTACTTGCTTGTTTTCTTAATGGATAATTAACATTGCAGGCAGCAAGTGACCTGGGAGAGGAGAGAAAGTGTGCACACAGCTCAGCCTCCCAGATTGTCCCCCTGGGCTGCAGCACGGCAGCTCGGGCAGTTTGCTGACCTTGGCAGCTGGAGGGTCTTTCAAGTGACTTTTGCTTTCCTGACGTTGTTTGCTGTTGGATGGTGCTCGATGGGTGCCAGAGACGTGTCTCAGCATTTCCCTACCATCCTTGTTTAAAGGCCAATTAGTGGGTGCCTGTTTTGTTTTGCAGCCAGCAAGTTAGCCACCCCAGTGATTTAACAACTGTAATTTTCATTTACAGTTGACTTTGAACAGCCAGTTTTATACATGCACAGCGTAATAATGGTATAATCAACCTAGGAAAATCCATTAAAAGGGTGCGGATGTTCAAAATATGGAGCACACAATTAGGAAACCCCATGACTGAGATTACGGCTGAGATCTAATTCCTCCTTACACAGTTCATCTCTACATGGATTTGAGATATAAGCAATTTTCTCTCCTAGGCTTTGTCACCAAAAGTTTCACCAATTTTCTAAATTTTACTTTTCTAAGGAAAAAAAAATCAGAATTGTGAATGGAAATTTTTTTTTTAATTTTTGAATTAATGGAAGCATTAGGAAATAGCTCATGCTAATAATTTTGTAAAGGAAGTATTTTAATGATTTCAAAATGGTTTATGTCAGGTTGGGCTTTTCCTTTCTGATTTCTTTTCAACACCCAATCAGGTCGTTCTTTAAAATGAGACATTTTAAAACTTGTAAACTTTTTTTTCTCTCTTGGAAAAGACCAAAAAACTTTCTCCCAATTTCCAAACTCTTCTTTGCAGCTATTTCTCAAGTTAGGTAGTTTTTCTAGCTGGTTGTGAACAGAAAAACAAAACAAAAGAACTTCTTACACAAATCTGCATTCCCTCACACAAAAGTAATTAAAAAGACATTCTCAACTAATTATCATAAACACTGTTTAATCAGGTGTCCACAGACTATTTGCTCCACGGGGCTGTTTGCACAGGATGGATAATATTCACTGAGTCAATAGCCAATATTTCTTTTTATGCTCATCAGGTAGTTTTTTCAGACCCCTATTTGGACCTTGTTCATCCCTTAGATTAATATTTGAATTCATGAACTTGGCTTTTGCACAGCACTTGAGTCCAGAGGACTGCAGTTTTGCCTTGCTGGGGAGAAGGGGATGCCAAACCTGTTTCCGATATGACAAGTGACAAATGCCATCTGTTTTGAGGGCTACCACTGCTGCTTTTAAGTAGGGCCTTTGGGGCACTTCAGCTGAGGCAAACCAGTCCCATTGATGTAAAGGGATGCCTATTTGCTCTGTTTTGGGGTCGTTACTGCCTGAACCTTATGGTTATGCCTCTGTGTTGGATGTGAGCTGGCTCACTTTGCCCTGGCTCCTTTGGCAGAGCACCCCACATACCCCATAAGCAGGTAAAACCCACTGGGGTGTCATAGATCCCATGCCAGCCCCGACCACAGCCCGAGCTGCATCTCGACCCCACCTGCCTTCACCAGAACCTGCTGCAGTAGCCCCCAGCAAGCTCCACAGCCACGCTTTTCCCTTCCCCTCTGTGCTTGTGTTAATAAATATGTTCAACTACTCAGGGCCTCAAGTGACCTCAGGGGTCTGCACTATTAACCTTTCTGCCTGCTGAGAACTGGTTGTTTACTCCTTCCCTCCTCATCTTATCTTGGTTTTAATCCATACCTTGGCTTTTCCTCTCATCCTGTGGTTACCAAGTTTCCTTAATAGCCTCCTATGAGGGACTTTATCAAAAGTCTTTTGAAAGCTTAAATAAATTATAGGCATAACTCCACCATTCCCTGTTGTCTTGTTATCCTTTCTGGAGGATTCCTAGCCTGAATTAGAGAGGCAGAGCCCCAGCCTGACTACATGGGTCTGTTGCCAGCTCTGCAGAAAGCCATTTGGGCTCACTTGTGTGTCCTTCCTGGTCCAGGAAGATTTGCTGACATGCTGAAACATCTTCCAGTCCCATCACAGGAGAAAGAGCTACGCCTGGGAATGGAAAAAACACCCATAAATCCCCCTCACTCAAAAATATATCATACCGTTTGGTGAATTTGGGAGTATTTGATGTGATTTCCCTTTTAATTTTGATTTGCAAACATGACTATAAATTTACAAGTACTATACAGTGAAGTTATTTCCAGGCATAGAAAAGGTCCTGTGTCATGCAGCTATTGAAGGAGGTCATTTCAACAATTTTTAAAAGGTCTTTTTAGAAATAATTTGGAAGCAGAAGGAATCCACACGAGATGAATCCAAGTCTCTGGTGGAAAATCTGTATTTCAGGAATCCAGAACGTGATGGTCTTCCCTCATCTACGTGGCCTGTTCCTGCCCTTTCAGCTTCAGCTCAACACAAGTCACAGGTGAAGGAGGTACTGCTGCTGCTGGATGAGAATGGACAGTGAACGATGCTTCGGGTTAGCAGTTGCAGCTTGCTGCCAAGCTGGGATGCATTTGAATGATCTGTACTCCCCTGGGTGGGTGGTAGGATGGTGGCATGTCATTGCCACATGCTATTTAAAGCTGACCATCCCCAGCCTTATCACCTTCTCCAGGGAGCCTCTTGGATGAGCCATGGTGGGGAACACTCCCTCTCACCTCTGCTTTTTCTGGAATTTACTTGGCTTCAAAATGCCGTTTGCAGATTAACAAGTGCAGGCAGTTCCTGCAAGCCCCAGGCTCCACTCGGATATAAAACCGTGTCGCTGCAGGAGGCTGCATGCCCATGCCCCCATGCTTCATATTTGCAAATGTTTTGTAGAGGTCATGCATGGGGTATTTAACACCTTGGGGAGCAGGATGCTCAGTCTCAGCCATTTCCTCACCTCTTTTTACCTCTTGCCAGTTTTAGGAGTCATGCTCCTTCATCCTGAATTTCTTCCCTTCCCCTTGTACATCAAGCTGTGTCTAAATCAGAGCAGCTCAATTACATTTTTACAGAGATCTCCTGGGTAATTCGAGTGAGATTGGCTCAGCAGGAAGCTATGTGCTGCCTCTGGCTCTGCTAGGTTGCTCAGACAGCATGTACCACCTCCATGGCCATGGCAGAGCCCTGCAACTGCCCCCTGAGAGATCAGGAGAGCAGGAAAAAAGAGTTATCATCACCTGCAGGAGCATCTGGGGCTGTGAAGTCCAGAAAATTTCCACACAATGCACCAGGACCTAGCCTGATCTCCACCCTCCTTCAAACTCCTTCTCTACATCCACATCTTCCAAGCACCGTGTTGCAGAGTGAGGATGTGACTGCAAGCATTTACACTGCAGTAAATGTAGACAGCAAAGGTGGGCAAGAGGAGAGATGTGCTTGGTGATGGGTACTTCTCCTGGTAAAGTTTTTCCCCCACCCACTTGGTGCAGGGTAGGCTCTCCATCCATCAGATGTTCCCATAAGCAAAGCAACACTGGTATTTATAGCTGATTGAGCAACGAATTGCTGGGCACAAGGCTAATGTCTCTCTCCATTTGCATACGACTGCATATCTTGACGGTTTGCTGTTAATAACAGACAATAAAAGGAGCTCTGTCATGTGTATGTACTTTCATGTCCCAGGTAGCCTGAGTGTGAATGCCTAATGCCTGCCTGATTATTATTCTCCTGGTATTCAATAGTTTGAAAGAATAAAAAGTCCTATAGTTAGAGAATGAGATAGGACTGTTTAATTTCAGGCCATTATCTCCTGGTAATTGCTGGAAGAATTTCATCCTGTGACAGTGCAATGGAAAAAAATCAATTTTTTTCCCCCTTTCTGGAAAAAAAAAGAGAGCCTGCTTTTCTCCAAGGGGTTCAGGGCTTTCAGGCCATGACTGGGAGTGAGAGCTGTGTCTGCTTTATCAAATTCACATTTCATTTCCAGCATGCACCCAAGCTGCATGTAAATTATAATGAGAAAAGAGGAAAAAACAAAAAGATAGAGCTCAAGAGATGGGAAATGATAATGAAATCAAATGAACTCAGGGCCTTTGAAGACTAACAGAGCCACAGACAGACAGATATGTACATAGTGACAAAGATAGAGACAAGCAAGAGACACGCATGAGGAGACAGAGTAACAGGCAGATGGAAAGAGATTAAATTGGAGATCTGTCCCCACAACGTGCAGAAGGACACAACATGTGAGTGAGCCTGGAGGAATCTCTGCTTCATACAGACCCCTCAAGCCATGCATCTAGGCATGTGGAACTTGAGGGAGGTTCCCACTGCCAGTTTTTCCTGCATCTCCTGGTCCTGCCATGCTGCTTCAGAAGTCCCAAGTGTCTGTGATGAAACCTGGCAGCATTTTCCCCATGGGAAAGGACCCATTCCAGTCTACAGCCTCACACATCCATCCTTCCTGATGCAGGCAAGCCACAGAGCTCATCATGTTGCAAGTGTGTGCCCACTGCATGGCCTGGCTTGGGGGCCTGTCACTCTGGAAAAGAGAAAGAGGGAAAGATCCCAATAAACTCAGATGCTTCCCAGTCACCTGCTTGAAGGCAAAAGGATTCAGCCCTCCACTGAGATCAAGACTGAGTCTGGGACATGAAAAACAACCAACAGAATCACAGAATCACAGACTGGTAAGGGTGGGAAGGCCCCTCTGGAGATCCCCTAGTCCAACCCCCTGCTAAAGCAGGTGCCCCCGGAGCAGGGGGCACAGGAGTGTGTCCAGCTGCATTTTGAATCTCTCCAGAGAAGGAGACTCCACAGCCTCCCTGGGCAGCCTGTGCCAGGGCTCTGTCACCCTCACAGCAAAGAAGCTCTTCCTCGTGTTCAGGTGGAACTGCCTGTGCTCCAGTNAGAGCCTCCTGCGCTCAAGGAAATGTCTTTGAGTTTCCAGCCTCAGCCCAGTGATAGCCAGTTTAATCCCATCACACCAAGGAGTGTGCCCAGCTGCATTTTGAATCTCTCCAGAGAAGGAGACTCCAC
>VZSC01017830.1:71645-91095 GCA_013398225.1 Steatornis caripensis | reverse complement strand
ATTACTTCCAAAATGAGCTGTTCCATCACCTTTCCTCTACTGCTACTTTACCCTCTTCACAAAAACATTTCTCCTAATGTACAACCTGAACCTTCCAAGCCACAATCTACAGCCAGTGCCCCTTGTTACCCAAAAAAGAGTTTACCTTACCCACCTCTGTAACTGCATTTCAAATAGTTGTAGCCTGCTACTACCCTTCCCATCTTTTCAAGGGTAAGCAAGCCCAGATCTCTCAACCACCTCTCACAGGTTGTGTGCTCTAGGCCCTGATCATCTTAGCAACCCCTCTCCACTGTCTCAGCATCTTTCTTGAACGGGAAGGCCAAAAGCCAGACACAGTATTTCAGATGAGGCTTCACCAGCATTAAAGAGGAATAACAACAATATTGCTCAACCTGCTAATCACATTCCTCCTCGTGCAGCTCAGCAGGCGGCTTGCCTTATTGATGCTGGTGGCACTCTGTTGGTTCATATTCAATCTGGTGTCCACCGCCTCCAAATGCTTTACAGCAGGGCTGCTAACCAGTCTGTCAGCTTCCAGCCCCTACTGATATGAAGTAACAAGAAAAGACGCCAANGTGCAGCTCAGCAGGCGGCTTGCCTTATTGATGCTGGTGGCACTCTGTTGGTTCATATTCAATCTGGTGTCCACCGCCTCCAAATGCTTTACAGCAGGGCTGCTAACCAGTCTGTCAGCTTCCAGCCCCTACTGATATGAAGTAACAAGAAAAGACGCCAATTGCACTCCTGTCTATAAGTGTATAAAAGAACATATATTGTTACCAATAGTAGACCCGGGTTTTCTTGAAAGAAACATGCTATGCACTGGACACTCAGAAAACTAGTCATAAAAACTGCAGTTCTGGGTTTTTGAGAAATGGTTTACTGTGCAATCAAGTCTGCCCTAAGCACTAGGTGTTGCATTTGATCTTTTTGGATGCAACATGACCAGCAACTCATTTCCATAAAGCAGACAACCAAGACACACCAAGAACTGCAAAACACTATACCACAGAACAACCAGCTGCTTTCCCATCTTTCACTGGTATTGTTCCTCTCTGTAGCCAACTCTAAGAGTCCTAAGAGTGGCCATAGCAGACAGAATTGAGCAACATTCCAATCAGCTAGCAGTAAATGCTTTAGATCTATCAACACATGTACTTAGGTAACATTACATGGCTAAGCACATTAGGAGGGCTTTTCTTCACATAAAGCTGCGCAGAATGTAAGCACCTCTGAAGCTTTTTATCAGTCTTATCTTCTAGACCATGATTTTTTGTTATTTACAGATTACTTGTGCACTTTTTTGTCAGAATTCTGGTTTTGTTTGTTCTTGCTAATGGCAGATGAAACCTCAAGTTCAACTACAAACACTTAGCTAGATTATACTCTCTGAGGCCAAGGTACTGCAGGTTACTGAGTCCACTGATGTTGAACAATGAATCTATTAAGTCCTGTAAAGCAGTCACCTTTTTTCTTCATATTGGTATTTTATGGTCTGCCTTTTTGTCCTCACTTATTTCATAGTATTAGGACCAGAAAGGACTCATCTCCTGTCCACCACAGACGGCTACATATTAATCAGCGTGCCCTATATCAAGTTCAGTGACTTTACAAACTTTACAGCCTTTAAGCCTAAATGATTTTAGTGGTCTGCTCCCAGGAACAAAAGCAGGGGCAGCAAGTCATACTTTTCCGGGGTCAAGTACATGGCACACCACTTGCAAAGCTCCCAGGAGGTGTACAAACCCGGGAATTCCTCTGCCTATCCACACGCAAGCCACTAGGTCTGAGGTCTGTGGGACAGAGAGAGGGACACTATCTCCTTCCACACAGTTCAGTGCTGTAGTAGTTCCAGCATCTGCCAGCTACACCTGTACAAGACATGTCTGGATTTGCAAGTTATTCCTTGCTGCAAAGACAAACAGTAGGCTGGACAAGTGAGATTTCTCATGTTCCAAAGGTGACTTCTAATCCAAATACCTGACACAAAATCCGGCATCTCAGACACCTGCCAAGTCCAGATTTCCTCACTCTCGTCTTGCCAGGAAGGGACAGATGCAGTAGCTTGGAGCGTGCCACAAGCTATCAGCTCCCTCTCTCTCTGCAGTCTCCAAGGGACAGGAACAGAAGCAGCTCTGAGGGCTACAGGCATGTCCCTCCCCATATTTCCTTCACAGTTACCTTCAATTTTCTGTAGTTTTTATTTATCTTACTGCAAAAGTAAATGGATAAAACTATTCAATACAAAAAAGCTATTTTACAGAAGTTTAGTTTATTTCCATATCTATGTTGATATGAATTCTGCAACATCTTAATCATCAACATGGTAAATGCTAAGCAATGTTTAAGCAATCATCAAAGATCTTCTTTATAATGTAATAAAGCTAAAGTTACTTCTGTGAAACGTTAAGTTCCTAAAAAATTAAGTAGTACATTTTTCAAGAACACTTATATAGGCTGGACCTTGCCCAGAGTAAAAATAATTCATGAGTTAGTAGAATTATTATGCTAACAAAAATGTCTAATAAAGACTAACATTAAACAGTTATTTTTGAAAAATAGGACTAACTTTCAAAATTAAACCTTCAATATTCAGTCAGAACATGCCCAAACTTAGCTTAACCGTAACTTTCTAACACTGTCTTATGGCAGTAGAATGGGTTGATCTGGTTTTACTTTACAAAACAAAAACAAAACACACAAAAAAAAAAAATCCACTTTGCTCTTGTCAGAGGATCATTTGTGTTATTTTTTTAACAAATGTAAGAGTTTGCATAAAAATGACTTGCAATTTTAGCTAAGATTAAAGCCCTAGTAAACCTCAGTCTCTATCTCATTCCAGTGGTAGGTTCTTCCATTATTTAAAAGTCATTTCCTGCAAACATTTACAATCTACAGTGCATTGTATCAGTGAATGTGAATGTTAAGTACACATTATCAGTAGATGCTACCAGCAAGAGACTGTGTAAAGCAGAAAACATCACAATGCCGGTCTGTCACTCAGCTTTTAGAACTTCAGGCTCTCAATACACCTTACGTAACGGAACAAAAATCTCCAATGGTGCTAAGGTCCTTCACAATCCCATATATAGGTGTGCGTGAGTGTTTGTGTACATACAGACAAATAAAAGGCAACTATGAAAGTAACGCAAGAATTAAAAGTTTCTTCATTCATTTAGTACAGATAATGACGCCAGATTTCTCTTTCACCACTTGCATATGGAATAACTAACAGTTACAGAAACAATGGAGCAACTCCGTTTGCACAGTAATGCGTTCAAGACAAAAATCCAAACTGAGGGAAGCACAAAGAAATGCAACAGTCGAAAGATTTCTTTCTACAAAATTTTGCATGCTACATATTAACAAATACAGGAAGTCTAGTAAAGGGTTTACATTCTGTCCTGCATCTTTTAACTTCATATTTTAAATGTTTTGTGGAAAACAAAATTGATTTCTAAATCATCCGTTTTCTCTCACGTTTTTACAAATGTTCAACTTATTTGTCACCAAAACTGTTAGAGAACTTTGAATGTATGCACCATGGTGGCAATGTGTGTATCTTTCTTGTATATGTTCATTGCTCAGCTGCAGTGGATGCTCATTCACTAGTGGGGCTCCCACACACTACTGCAATATAACCAAAACAATAGGCACCTTTTTTTTTCAGCAGGAATATCAAAGTATTTTAATAGACATATTATGAAGCCCCTCTACATATAATTGTACTCTGGTTTTGGAGTTAATGATAACCAAAAGTGTATGATGGCAATTGAGTCCGCTGGTCCTCTACCCAAGGATACCAAGAAAAAAAGTATTTACTTTCTGCATTTTAAGTCTAATACCTCTGCAGCAATTTTTCTATGTCTACCTTACTGAGGCTATATATTATAACAAAATCTTACTGTGAAACCAAGAGTGTGTTGACTATTTGTGCTTAGTATACGTATTCTTTATGGATGCTGGTCAATTGACATTTCCTGGGCGCAGGGTTTTTAATACTTTAATGTCTCCCTGCCTTATTTCCTGAAAAAACACCGAAACAAGCAAAAGAAACCCCCACAAATCAAAAACCTTCTTCTGCTGCATTTATCAAGACTAGGATGAATGCAGCAAACACACCCATCCTCACCGATTAATATGTAAGTCACTTCAAAATGAAAAATCTCCATTTCAGTAAATATACTGCCCTGTAAAGTACTGAACTTTCACTAGAGAGCTGCTTAGCGGCTGCAGTTATTGTCTTATTAGAGAGTGCTGGACTGAAATGTGATAATACAACATTTACTGATGCACTGTATTCGTTGACAGAGAAAGGCCTGAAAGACAGATATAGCGGGGAAAACAGCAGTAAGAAGAACACCTGCTATCTCAAGCTGACTGCTAAGCAGCTGACATAATTTTCACTGCAGCACTCGCCCTTTAGCACAGGCAGGGGTTTCCTCAGTATCGTGGCAGAATCACCACACCATCGCCCTCTCAGAAGAGTTGGCAGCCTGGGGTCCACTGGGAACCCATATAAACTCTGCTAAAATATGACATGACAAGAAAATGTCAGAGCTGATGGCTCTCCCTAAGTGGAAGACCCCAGGAATTTCAACTTATCTCGAGAATGTAAGGGGTTTTGTTATGCAAATACTTTTGCTACTGATCTTAGGTCTATGAAAAGACGTTGATCAACTATCGGCCCATGCATCTTTAGTAAAACCGCCATTATGCAAGAGATATTTTCAATGGGGAGGAGGAGGAGGAGGAAAAGAAAAAACAGTTAAAAAAATGAGCTATTGAGAAATTATATGGTCTGAATTCAAGGCAACAGTATAGCCAGTGCAAGACAAAGTGATAAGGTTATATTATAATCATCTCCAGGAGTACAGTGAAGGAGTGTTTCCAGGTCTGGGGTTTTGTTTTGTGATTTAGCTTTTTTTTAAATCACAACATAACAGAACCACTGATCTATTGGCCATACTACATTAACACTTATAGACCAATCACAAAATTGTTTTCTACTGGAACTTTATTCACTCTGCTTCTATCAGGACAGTAAATTGACAGTACACTATTGTAACTTACTGTTTGAAATCTCCTCTTCTCATAAGCAAATAGTTTAAATTGTATGTACACAATACGGCCTTAAAGGTAAGCAAATCCAAAGCTAAACTGGCAGACGATACACTGCAACAAGAGACATCCTGAGAGAATTCTCCAAGCAGATGGTAAGTCTGAAAATGCCTCTGTAAGCCCAAAGCAAGGACATTATTTCACAGCAGCCAATTCTGATAGCACAGCGAAACACAGTGGAAGTTCTCTGCTACTTCCTCTGTGAGCCACCACCCCAGCTATGAGTACAGCATCGTTGACACCATGCTACACTGTAAGAAAGGCAGATATGCAATCCTAAAGCAAAACCAGAATGCGCTATTTTCTTGTATGTGGAAAGAGCAGCCTAAGACAGAGTTAAATGTTAAATTTTAATAACTGTGGTACATAATCATAAATGAAAAACAAAGACTGTATTTTAATTTAGTGAAAGACATCCTTTCCCCAAATTTATTAATCTGGAGAGAAGTATTTTGCAAGGTGATTTATTTGTTTGCACCACCTAGCGGGGTTTAGTTTAATCTACCAAAGTAGTCAGAGCTCAGTCATGTTCCTACCTCGTGGCATTAGTGGCAGAACGCATTTTCTCACAACATGCTTCATATTTCAAGCCTGCACAACCCTCTAACAGCACTACACTTCTAAGTTTCCACACATATAAGAAAACATAGCACAAAAAAATTACTAGAAAACAATACCTATTTTGCTTGTATTAAGTTTTGCAGGAACTTAACAGAGATGTTGTAGAAAACTGTTTCACAATGTAGTAAGTTTCAAATTTGAACTACCTTGTCAAAGTGTACCATACATAATCCGAACAGTTTTAACAGGTTGTTACGTGATAACAGGGTCGTACACTGAGATTTGGAAGATTTCTACAGGACTTTGGACCAAACCTCTGGCAGAGGCAGGCACACAGCGCAAAGGGCTCTGCCTGCAGGAAAGAAGGCTCATCAGGGAGCAGCAACCACCTATGCTAAAGGCCAACTGCAGCAGGAACGAGCACCTACGCTGCCTTCGTCATAATGGTCCCCGGTTGTTCCACTCATTTGTGCTTATAAGCTGGCTGCTTTACAGCACACTGCCCCAGCACAACACTTTACTACATGAAGTCCAGCCACATTGGAAAAGTTCTCTTCTAAGGTCAAACCCAACCCATTAACAGACAAAAGTTCATTAAATATGCCATTTAGGACTTGTATTTAAACGCTAAACTGGTGCAGAATACTTTTTTATCATAGTTATTCCTAAGAAAAAACCCACATGCTGTAGTAAGAAGTCGACTGCATTTAATCTGGAGCAGAAATCATGCTATCAAGGCACTACAGAATGTTTTTGAGATGGGGCAATTAAATAAACAAGAGATCGGTGCCAGAGTGCTTCTAGATCTCTGGCCTGAAGTCTGCAGAGTAGGGACCTTAAGCACTTAGAGAAATTCACACTACCCTTCTTTTTTAAAACATTCATTATTTCATTATTTCAGCTTAATCAGCTTCAGTTCTCACTTCTAATACAGACATGTACCGGTAACTCAATCAGCTTCAGTTCTCACTTCTAATACAGACATGTACCGGTAACTCATACAGTATCAGAGGTGAAAAAAATGCTGTGCCCACTTTATAATAAGGAGCTTATCACAAAAGTTTTATTTGGATTCACAGCAAGACTTTGGGGAATAACAGAAAACTTTTTGCCCTTCTATAAACTTCCATATGAGAGAAGAAGAGAGGAAAACATTTCCATTTCACAGTGGTTTATAAAACAACCAGAATCCATTTAATTCAGAAACAATGCCTTCTTCTCCCAGAAAAAACAGACACTAGTAACAACTGCACTGACATGTATGCAAAGCCCCAGGCTATGGTACTGTCCAAGACAGTTAAGTACTACCTACTACTATACGATAGAATCCTATTCTAACAATATCAGAGAATTACTGTGCTGCAACCAAGCAGATACCAACACAGTCCTTTGAACAGAAGGCAAGAAGTGAGTCAGACTGTACCTTAAAGGTCAAAGTGGTTTTTGTTTCCGTTTTTGTACTCAAACTTTTAGAGTGCTCCAATACTCATACAAAGCACTCTTTCAAGACAGAACATTAAAGTGCATTTTTCATAGTTTTCTGATTTGCTTAAGGTTCCAACATAGGCGATTTTGCTCTATGAGGATTAAGATTACATTTAAGACTTAATAGCTGCACAGGAAGTAGAAAAGAAACAACTTTATCCCGTGTACATTTGATGTTCACCCACACAAAATCTAATTCTGCACAACTATGAAGCAATATATAGGCAAAACACTAGACTTCATACCCAATATCAAATCACTGCGGAATGCTGACTCCATTCATAATGACAAAAAAGACCAAACAAAGTATCAAAGCTCAGCCTTCAAATTAATCACTGATCTCAGAAAAGAGGTTCAGACACAAAGGCACAGGCAACTGACTGTACATGTTATTTCACGTAAACCTGTAACACATGGGAAACTCACACCCCTAAACTTACCAACACTGCTTGCTCTTGAAATTTTGCTGTCCAAGAATTTTAAAGCTGTCTGCCACTCCTGTACTGAAGGGAGTGCTATGCGGTCAGTTGACCCAACCTACCATCCCACAAAGAACTCGCAGTATTCCCACCGTGGGACCACATTTATTAGGAAGACTTTTTGTCACGTTTATACCATGAGAGGCATTTTCAGAGCTTATTCTACCACACAGTTAAGACCACAGTTACTCAGAAAACCATCCGCAAAGAAGAAAAAAAAAAAACAAAACAAAACCTCATAAGACTTTCACCCATTTTTCACAAAATTCACAAATGTATCTCCTTAATAGGGTCTAACAGACGCCAACACTAAAACTTCTTTATTAATAGTGGTCCTCAGGTTTTTAAAGACAATCTGCTGCTTATCAGAGATTTCTGAGTGATAAAAGCTGAGTATTAATCATGTTTGCTTAAAATTACATTTTTTTTTTTAATGTTTTATGAAACGGCCCTCATATTTTCTGTTACATTTCTCCTCTTTTTACTTAGCTTCTGCCTAAAGCACCGGTGGTTGCTATGGTAACTTTGGCTTTTCCCCCCACTGTTCATGCAGGTTTTCATCAAACCCAATGACTTTTTAAAATCTTATCTGCCCTATAACAATAGTTCCTTGACTAAGGTGCTGTATACTGTACCAGATGAGAATCCTGGTATTTCACAGAAGTAACTGGAAAAATGGTAACTTCTGCTAAGTTTTGAAAACTAGCAACTGAAGTGGGGTATTTGGGGGGTTTTGTTTGTTTTTTAAATGTCTGAGAATATTTCTTTTAATCTGAATATTATTCACTTAAAATATACTAATTAACACCAGTAAGATAACGCAATTTTAAAAAACAGTAACCCTTAAGGAACAAAAGACCTTGTGTGGTAACTTTTTTTGAAAGAAAATTAATCACTGTGGTTTCATGTAGACTAAGCAGGACACAACTAACCAAACTGAAAACAGTTATTTTCAGCACTACTACTGCAGATTAATATCATTCAAATCTCCCTGTCACAGAAAAAAATACTTTTGGTCATTTTAATAAAACAGTTCTTAAGACTACCACATAGTCTGTTACCGAGTTGGTCTATAAACTATAGGAAACAAAGTGCATATGCCAACAAACAGATGAAGTACGTGCAAAAGCTTGAGCCATTTCCAAACATTCCTCACTAAGATTCTATTTTAAATCTGTTTTTCCAAGAATATTTAAGTTTAAGGTTAAATTCTTCAATGCAGATTTGTTCTTGAAGTTTTGCTTTTCCTTGAATCAATGCAAAGGAGATGCTCTCTGGGTATTTTCTATAGGACAACGTCATCTTTTTATGCTCCTCCGTACAGGAAGCACCTCTCGTGAGTACTTACCACTTTACTCAACGAAAAGTAACTCAAACACAGGGATTCAGTCAGACCAATCTGATTAAACAATTACACAAAATTCATCCAACATACAAGTCTGAGCATTAAAACCAAATCCAAACCAACCTATTAGCAACAAACAGATTAACTACTTCACTCAGTAAATAAGGTCCAAAAGTAGCACTCCTGTACTAAAGCTTTACTTGAATACGGTTACCTGTATCTGGCTCCTAACTTTACTCTGTAACGTATACAAGCAGGCTCATGCTGGAGACAAGTTTGTCCAGTTCAGTAGAGTAGCCTACTGAAACAACCTCTGGTAACATTAATTGCCCTTCAATACTGTTGTCCTCTTAAGCAATATCAATAGTACGAGTGGAAAATAGAAAGGCTTTACAAACTAAGAAAATTACTATTCACAGAATCATTTTCATTAGTTGGTTTTGGGATGGGTTGCATTCAATATCATTTGCCTCAACAATAACTCACCTTTTTGTCATATACTATGAATATGGAATTTTTCCTTAATTTCAGGTTTTATAACCAGAAACAATATGTTTTTTGACTTGGGCAGATGAATAACATTTATATTGCTGTTATTTCTGATTATATTGATTTCCTGATTCCATCCTCTCCTACTAACTTTTTTCCAATTCACTTTGAAAAGAAGCATGCCTAAAAATCACTCTTATTTTACAAGGACAATTACCAGTGAGAATAAATAATCTACAATTTGCTTCATTTCAGTAATTTTGTTTCTTTTCAAGCTTTATTATATAATTATTCTTTTGTACAATTCTGATTACATTTAGCAAAATAATCTGATTACTAGACAAGCACAAAATGCACAAAATGCATTAATGCATTAATTATTCCTTGTTGCAATTTATATCACACTAGCTTTACTGAGACTTCAGTTTGTTTCCACGTGCAGGTTGCATATTCATTTGGTACATTAAAAGATGGTGGGATTTCCTCAGTAACTGGAACTTTCTTTCTGGTGATATCTGTATTAGCCATAGTTCCTGCAGCTTTCTCTTATGCTCACTGTCAGATACAGTCAACTGTCACATAGGAATTAGGTCTGTTCCATAGCTGCACTTTATGATATAATCACTGACATGTAAAATGAGCTTCTCCCTCCCTTCCCCCTCTCCCCAAGCCTCAATGTGTATTGTAAAGGGCTTCATTTTACATCCAGAAAAAGTGGAGAAAACCAGTCAGAAACCAGTAACAAACAGTTAACTAGGACAGCTAAAAACTCAGAATGAAGTACCTCTTGGGTGATGTACTACCATAAATAAATTACATGTCACACCATTAATCGCTATTTTCTAAGGCATCTCTTGCATCTATTATTACCAGCCATAAAATTCACATGTACACAAAACTCAATACAGTGATAATCTTTTAAAAACTGCACTTTAATTTTAAATGCTTTGTATTTAGTATTAGCTGAATTTAAGAACAGTCATAATCTGGCACATAATTACCAAACAACGCATGCATACCCTCTCAAGGTGTTAACGAAATAATTATGTTCGCATAAAACCCTGATAGTGCAATATATTAAGAATTTTGTGACCAGTAATGGAAGCCCTCTGTTTGCAGAATATGTACAATACCATTACATTTGTTTTCCCACACTCCATTACCAAACTGGAAGCATGTCCCTCTCCACAACCTTTCAACAGCCACCAGTGCTGCTGGAAGTAACCCCAAGAATGGCAACTGGGGAAGATGTTTTCAAGGTGGTGCTTAGATGTTTGCTCATTAGTAACTGAACACACAAACACACATCAGTTTAAATATTTTATAGTAATAATTGTTGTATTTTGAGCAACCACTGACATAAACCACCTTTGAATTTATGGCATGGAAAGTCTTCCTGCCACAACTAGCGTAATACTTTCTCCTGTCCTTCCTAAATTACTTTATAAACCCACCCACATGCAGTCTCGTATTTTTCAATAGCGCAGTTAGATTCACAAACCATGTAGAAATATCCTGTTTTAAGGACAATTTTCCATCTCACATTTTTTGTGCACATACACAGTTTCAAAACATTACAGCAGAGTGCAGATTTATCAATTTACAGATAGAACAGATATTTTTATGGAGACATTTGTAAAAGCTCCTAAACACCTAATAAAATAGAAGTCAGCTCAGAATATTCTGTAATAAAGTAGCTATTAGTAAAACTTGTATCAGAGGGAAACCACACACAAAGGAAAAAGGAACTAGGGCACTCTGACAGCTAAGAAAGAAACAGAGGTTACGTCCTCTACGGCTGAGATTTAGAGCAGTTTCACTTAGCAGCTGTTCTGCTCCAATTCCTCAGATAAAATTTAGACCTACAGCAAGAAGTCTTCATTCCTATTTTATTCTAGCGGGAAGTCATGGTTCAGACTCTTAAGTAACCAATAGAAAAAAAATACTAGCCAGTGGGGAACTATAAAGCTTAAATATTACATTACAGTTAAATTGAGATAAACCTTACAGTAACTACAGGGTTCATTATATTCTCACAAACTAAAATGAGTCACAAATTGCTAAATATTTAGAGATGTAACTTTTGTCCTACTATTTCAAACAGAAAAAAAAATGGAATTTTAGAGCAGTTGAAACATGCCTATAGCAACATGTCTCACTTGCAGGTAATACAGGATCAGAAATCATCCAGAAATACAAGTAACTCTTTCTGATTTTTATCTCATTCAAATTATTTAATACAATTATAATATTATATGCACTACGCTACCTGTCCAGTTTAAACAGCTACTGTGGAATTACAGGAAAAACATACTCTTATCTGCTTCTTTCACACAGTTTACACTTACGTAATCTTCCCAATTGCATAGAAAACCTAACCATTCCTATCCTTCAGAGCACCGTGCTGCTCAGGAGGAAGTTCAGATGTATAATCTGCAAGCCAGATTTGTTCCTAGTTTAGGAAAGCTTTTGCCAGCAGAACTGTCGCCCTGGACTGAGGTTCCAGAATGGCAGCCATGGGGAAAACATATTGGCACCAAGCAGCCCCAGCCCTCCTGTCCTTCTAAGAGCCCATATGGGGTCTGCGCAAACTGAAAAACAAGTCGTGCTGTCCAGCAGGACGCCTTCAGCCACTTTGGCTAGCACGTCCTAGCCACAGATTAATTCTGTCCCCTCCATGATACAGTGCCCTCAGTGAGGAGCAGAAAGACCATCTGTTCTCTCCCTGCAGTTAATCTCCCTCCCAGTGAGGGCAGCAGGCTCTGCTATGCCAGCAGAGTACAAATTCTACAGACTAACAAACTACCTGGGACCAGCTACGGTACAGATACGTAATGTGGGATGCACGTTTTAGTGGCTTGCTCTGACAGCCAATTTGGCTTTTCTAAGCAGAATAAATGAGCCAGCTTTGGCTCAAGAGCCGGCAATGTACCAGCCCAGAAAAACCACTTTCAGTAATGGTTAACTTGACAGGGGTACTCAGATTCCTAATGTTAAATGTGAATTCAAACTTTTTGCAGAGTAAGTATAGATTTTTATGAAGTACCCTTTCGCACACCATCTGAAGCTGTATGAATCCAAACATCTGCCATTTATCATTCATCACTGAAAATCCAATAATCCTATAAACATTTTTTAAAATATTGGGGTAAGAAACATAATGAGTCAAAAGATACCGTCATTTTAAAGATTATAATCTACTGAAGATTATTCTGAAAGATTAGCAGAGGTTTTTCCTTATCCTTCCATCAGAGTGCCTAAAAATGTACCAACACATGGTCAGTATTACTCAGTCTTTTCCTCTGCATCTGGTCCCTGCAGAATTTATTTTTTTTTAATGTTTTACATAGCAATCACACGGACAATTACTCAGAAAATACCAGCAACAGGAGGAGGGGGAAGGTGCCACACTGCTAATTTTTTCAGTTTCTGATCAACCATTCCCTCAGTATGGGAACAAATGTGTCTGTCAGATAGACTTCAGCAACAGGTTTTTTTAACCAGTAGGAACAGAAACTTAAAATAGCTATCATATAATTCAAGGAACTTATGTTAAAGCAACTGTGCATACCAATACTCGAAAGCTTTTTTCCCTTCCCCAGAGGAAAGGAAATCCTAGCCTACAGTGTGGTTTTGCCTTCACTTGGGAACTACTGGATTGAACTATGCATGCCTGAACACTCAGCAGAGGTGGGACAGCGAACACCCTCCCTCTTCCAATTTACTTCTTAATCCTCCTTCCTGCCAGTCACCAGAATGCTATTCAGGTAATACTGTGCTCTCACTAATTCTGTACAGTATGTACAAAGTGAAAGTGGAATTCCCTAAACAATACTAGTGGTTTCAATTTATATTTTTTGCAAGTCCAATGATTTGCCACATCCGCAAGAAACACAAATATAGCTTGGTTACATAAAACCCTAGTAATTTCAGTTCACAATGAAAGTATGTTTGTTCCATTTATGACAGAAGAACACGCTGCTTTCAGTGGTAATAAATTCTGGTGCTATATTGCAAAATATGAACACACCTCTACACATATACACACAGTAGGAACTTCCAGTTCATTTCGTGAAAGAGAAATCTTGCCTGTCTTTATGTTCCAAGTTAGATCTGACCTCTAGGCAGATGACTAAGGGGTTTTCAGCCTTTTTAGATCTTTTTCAATATTATGTAATGTTGTGGCCAACTTAGTCTTGCTTTTTTAAACAGCAACTGGCACAACTGAGATGGGCTGTCACCCTTCTATCAAAACCAAACATCCACGGTTGCCACCATGTTCCCTTGCACCCCAAGGACCTCTAAATAGTAACTGGAGCCAAACGAATCAAGTTTGCTAGGATTCAAAAGACACTACAACATATCAAACCCCTGAACAGATACGCCTCCAACTCCCTTGGTATCCCACCTCCCTCTTTTCTTTTTCCGCTTCAGGGGATGCAAAACACTCTATTGTGTTTCACTACTTTTTTTTTTTTGTTTCTCCTGATACTTACCAATACCAACCTTTCACGCAACCACGGTCTCCTGCCTGCAAAAACACTGAATAAATCCCATTTTGCACTGAGTTCTTTGTTTATAGAATTACTTTCTTTTCCTGAAAGATCAATCTTACCACACAGATAATATTCTGCTGTCCTACAAATTTCACACAATCTTAGCAATAGCTTGTGCACTTTGGTATGTGTATTCAGCATCTGTTATTTCCTTTCCCACAGTTTCTATAGATTTCTGATACCCTTGACCAAGCACATAAAACAATCCCATTTTGTAAAGCAATATTAAACAGTGTTCAGCAAGCCATCTGTAAATCTACTTCTTTATGCGATCAGAATAATCTTTTGTAATCATTGTCCTGGTTTGGGCTAGGACAGAACCAATTTTCTTTCAGTAACTTTGCTTTTTAGTTAAGTCTCTTCTGAGCAGCTGCGCACTCTGAAATTAACTGCATGTTTTGCCAGACAGTAGCTGCTTCTAGCAGTGATAAGGATCGGTGTTTGTAGTTAGTGCTGGAACATCAGTAGGAACATCAGTAGTATGCAGCAAGGCTCTTGCTTATAGTTATCCCTATGGAGACCAAGGTCAATGCTTGCTGCTGCTAACCTTCTTGTGTGCCAGATACGAAAGAGCAGAAAAGTGGTCAGACCTGCAACCCTGCAGTGGGGAGGAGCGGGTCGGACAGATGACCCAAAACTGACCAAAGGGAGTATTCCACACCATACGCGTTATACCCGGTATAAAGCTGAGGGTCACTCTCTCTTCTTTNTTTTTTTTTTTTGTTTCTCCTGATACTTACCAATACCAACCTTTCACGCAACCACGGTCTCCTGCCTGCAAAAACACTGAATAAATCCCATTTTGCACTGAGTTCTTTGTTTATAGAATTACTTTCTTTTCCTGAAAGATCAATCTTACCACACAGATAATATTCTGCTGTCCTACAAATTTCACACAATCTTAGCAATAGCTTGTGCACTTTGGTATGTGTATTCAGCATCTGTTATTTCCTTTCCCACAGTTTCTATAGATTTCTGATACCCTTGACCAAGCACATAAAACAATCCCATTTTGTAAAGCAATATTAAACAGTGTTCAGCAAGCCATCTGTAAATCTACTTCTTTATGCGATCAGAATAATCTTTTGTAATCATTGTCCTGGTTTGGGCTAGGACAGAACCAATTTTCTTTCAGTAACTTTGCTTTTTAGTTAAGTCTCTTCTGAGCAGCTGCGCACTCTGAAATTAACTGCATGTTTTGCCAGACAGTAGCTGCTTCTAGCAGTGATAAGGATCGGTGTTTGTAGTTAGTGCTGGAACATCAGTAGGAACATCAGTAGTATGCAGCAAGGCTCTTGCTTATAGTTATCCCTATGGAGACCAAGGTCAATGCTTGCTGCTGCTAACCTTCTTGTGTGCCAGATACGAAAGAGCAGAAAAGTGGTCAGACCTGCAACCCTGCAGTGGGGAGGAGCGGGTCGGACAGATGACCCAAAACTGACCAAAGGGAGTATTCCACACCATACGCGTTATACCCGGTATAAAGCTGAGGGTCACTCTCTCTTCTTTTATGGCCGGCGTTCGAGGAGGACTCTGTCTGATTCTTCTGCCTTTGATCCTGATCCGTGCATTCCTGAATCCAGCTCCTGCCTGCTGCTGCTGAGTACAGTCTGGGACTTTCCTGGGGCGTGCTCTGCAGCTCCCCAGTGACTATTGTCATTGGGGTGGGGGGGAGCTCGATATTGGTTTTGTATATATTTGTATATATTTCATTATTATTTTTCCTATTATTTAATACATTGTTATTGTAGTTAGATTAAAGCTGTTTTAACCTTTCCAACCCGTAAGTCTCTTTCCCTTTTCTCTTTCCCCACCTCTGGGGAGGGAGGTAGTTAACAAAGAGCGTCTGCCATCCATTTAATAGCCAGCCCAGCTTTAGACCGTGACAATCATCTCTAGTTTTCTTTCCATCTTTTGATGCAATTGTGACTTCCTTGCTCACCCATTGCCAGAAATTCGCACTAGTCTATTCAAACAGCTAACTGGATAGAAAAGAGAAGCCTAGCAATACTGCAATGCTTTTTCTTGGAGTTCAGTTCTTCTCTCACAACTCACATTTCACTTCTTTGTTAGAGAACTAGGGCCCTCGGTATGCTCACTATGAAGAATAACTTCTCTGAGTACAGTAGAGCCTTCAGAAATAAGCAGTGCCAGGAAATGTCTTACTATCTTCCAGACCATCATGCAGCTTACCAAAATGAACAAGAGGGCTTCAAGGACTTGTATTTAAGTAATAAATTTAATAGCTCTGTGACAAGAGCTTTGGTCCACCAAACACCTGACTTGAGAAAAGTCTCTCCTATTGGTAAGGCTGGGAGATGCAGATACAGATCGTTTTACGGTCTTTTAGCCATCAGTTACATAAATGTGTTGTGAAGGCAGAATGCCCCTTTCTCCTCAATAGCTTTGGAAAAGACATGAATTTTCAGTGGCAGAAATCTCTGACCATCTGGAAGGTAATCCCTCAGGCACTTAAAAAACAAGTGTAAGCTTTTTCACAGTATCGAAACAGGGAAAGACTAAGACATTTGCATATGCCTTAATACCATATCGAAAAAAACAGTAACGTTGCTTGAACCCTGGAGACTTAATAGTTACGTGCCCAGATTCATTTCTGGGGCACAAGGACTGCTAATGTATGCCTAGCCACTAAATTATAAAATCCTAACAGCCCCATAATCACTGCTTCAAGTTGTCTATTTGCTCTTTGCCCCCAGTTTTTCTACCTCCTACAAATTTTCTTCTTAATCACTGCCCTGGTTTGACCAGATGCACTATTCCATCCCACACACATCACACTCAGTATAATGCTGAGTGATCACAAGGGTCACTCCCTCCCCTTTTATGGCCAGGGGCCTGAGGGCACTGATGGGCTTTAACGGCCCTAAACAGCCTCACCTGGTGCTTTCACCTGCACCCATGGCTCAGGAGCCCATTTAAGCCCAGCACGGGGCTCTTAGTTGGGGGTCCTGGTGATGTAGTAGGATACTGCTCTCCATCTCTGCCCAGCTCCTTGCTCAAGCGTCAGAGGAGGACTCTGCCTGATTCTTCTGCCTTCAATCCTGATCTGTGCATTCCTGTATCCAGTTCCTGCCTGCTGCTGAATACAGTCCGGGACTTCCCTGGGGCGTGCCCCACAGCATCCGGGTGACGTATTGTCAGCAAGGCAGGAGCTCGATACCAGATTTGTGTATTATTTGTATATATTTAATTATTATTCTTTCTATTACTATTATTATTGTAGTTAGATTAAAGCTGTTTTAACTTTTTCCAACCCAGAAGTCACTTTCCCTTTTCTCTTTCCCATCTTTTGAGAAGGGAGGGGGTTAACAAAGAGCATCTGTTGTCCATTTAACAGCCAGCCCAGCCTTAAACTGTGACAATCACACAGAAAGTGTAACCTAACAAACACAAACAGCAGCTCTGGTACTTTTGACAGGAACTAAATAACAGTAGTAGAATTTTATTGCAATTATCAATCTACCTCAAAGTGCTGAAAACATGCCAAAATTGCCTGAAAATATTTCCTGATCAGACATATGCCAAATACTACAGCTGTCTGCGTGATCTTCTTGAGCAGCAACATACCATACACAACTACAGAAGTACCTCTAAGAATAGACAATAATTTGTATTTAGCACCTGGGCAGCAAAGCAAGAAGATCAAGCCAGGACCTCCATATAAAGAGCACTAGAAAGACTAACAAGCACTTCAGGAGACTAGAATTATAGAGCAGCCCACTCAACTGCAAAAAATAATAGCAGGTAAAGATCACACAAGGGAGAAGAGGCGAAGAAGAAATAACAAGACAAGACAAGAATGCCAGATAGGAAAGGTGTAAAAAGGAGTGGAACAAGAAAAACTAAATAAAAGACCTAGACTAAACATCCTATGATTGATTTATATTCTCAGCTATCTAGATGACATCAGAATCTATTAGATTTACTTAAGATCTCCCACTATTTACTTAAGATCTGCCATGCAAAAATTTTAGACATCACCCGTTCATTACCTAACACTACTGATGTGCGCAAGTCACTTATGAAGAACATGTAACTTCCAGACTTTACTCGAAGGTTGACGTTAATAAAAATATTGCCATTGACTTGCACGTGCTTCACAGCACCTCTACAGACCAAGAGGTTTGTTTTTATGTCAATGCCTATTAAAATTATGCATAGGAATAATGTTATATAGGAATAATATAATATGTAGGTTCAGCAAAGTAGCTTTCTACTGAAAACACCACAAAATGATAGAAGCACAACCTGGTACTAACAGCTGAAGGTTTCTCATAAAGAAATGCAGAATGCGACACAAAACCCCACTAAAAGTTGGAGGAAGAGGGAAAAAATCATCCAAGACCAAAGAAAACCTGTCTCAAGAGCTACAGTTTTGCAACAAAACATGGGGTTTTTTACAAAAAAACAAAATCTGACAAAAAGCATAGTCAAAAAAATCCTTTCAAATGAACAAATAATAAATTTTTCAAAGCTGTTTTTTAAAGTATCTTGCTAAATAGGGACTATAATTACCAAGCATAACACTTTAGTGTGTTTAAAGTCTTTCCAACACAATTTATACCTGCAGTTCCTTTTGATATTGTCATTCTTATTTATTTTATACTGATGTTATACTACTGAAATGGTCCCCTCCCATATATTTTTTCGTACTATAGCCTTCATATTAATTTTAGTTGCGTTACTTTGAAAAGTCCTTCTACACTAACAGGTATACGAGCATATATATAGGTACTGATTTATCTTCACACAAGCAAAGAAACACCAAATATATTTACAAAATATTTTAAGAAATATAGCAACAATATTTAACAGCAGTATTAATTCATCCATCGTTTGTTATTACTTATAGACTACTAAAACACATATGGATCAAAAACCTCTAGACTTACAAGTTTATTCTGTTTTAATGGTAAGACACTAGAGGAGAATATGCTACATCAGTAACTGACTAACATGTTTCATGAAAAAAAATTACGATATCCATCTGAAGATGTTTCCAGAGAAACAATGCTACCTCGAATTAACAGCTTCATAATCCCACTACCAAATCAACAGAGATTAGTAGAGGCCTGCTAATTTGTAAGTTTTTTCTTTATACATTACTCTGAAACACGTTACATCTCCACAAGGTTGCTGTCCCTTGGGAACAGTGGAAATAACTAAAAACCTTACATTATCCCCTCAAATTCACACCAAACAAACAAACAAAAAAAAAGGTTCAAGTCCTCCTTTCGCTCCCCATCTAAAGTCATTTCAAGCTGATCACATGAAGGCGGGCGAGGCGGTGGGAAGCCCAAGAGGCCACCGAGCAGGCCTCCCTTTCCACGCTCAGCACCATCAAAAACCCCAGTCCCGCTGCGCTCGGGGCTGGAGCCAGAGGCGGGAGC
>VZSC01017830.1:38954-71523 GCA_013398225.1 Steatornis caripensis | reverse complement strand
GAGCCAGCGGCGGGAGCTCGCCCGCTCCAATGCTGCCACCTGCCGGCGCCTGCCGCGCACCGCCGCCGGGCATCCCCGCCCCCGCCAGCCACAAGGTCATCCAACCACGTCGGGTGGGAAAGACCTGCCCGTCCCTACACGTAACGCTGCCAAGCCCACCACTAAACCATGTCCCCGAACACCGCCACAGCCACACGTCTTTCAAACACCTCCGGGGACAGTGACTCAACCACTTCCCTGGGCAGCCCGTTCCCGCGCTTGAGAACCCTTGGGTGAAGAAATGTTTCCTAAGATCAAACCTAAACCTCCCCTGACACAACTTGAGGACGTTTCCTCTCATCCTATCATTTCTATCCTCTCTCTCTTGTGAGGAAAGGCTTAGAGACCTGCATCTGTTCAGCCTGGAGAAAAGAAGACTGAGAGGGCATCTCATCAATGCTTATAAATATGTAAAGGGCGGGTGTCAAGAGGATGGGGCCAGGCTCTTTTCAGTGGTGCCCAGCGACAGGACAAGGGGCAATGGGCACAAACTGGAGCACAGGCAGTTCCACCTGAACATGAGGAGGAACTTCTTTACTGTGAGGGTAATGGAGCCCTGGCACAGGCTGCCCGGGGAGGCTGTGGAGTCTCCTTCTCTGGAGATATTCAAAACCCGCCTGGACATGTTCCTGTGCGCCCTGCTCTGGGGGCACCTGCTTTAGCAGGGGTGTTGGACTGGATGGGCTCCAGAGGGCCCTTCAAACCCCTACCATGCTGGGATTTGTTACCTGGGATCAAACACATTCACGTCTTCACTGTGCAGTAGTGGCCGGAGCTATCTCTGGTACGGTCTGGAGAACAGCACAAACCTATTTCTGCAACATTGAGCAGGAGCTGTCACCAGAACAAATACAGCAACTTCTATTTTTCAAAGCCTTCACATAAAGAATGGGTGGAAAATACAAAGAGGAAAAAAAAAGAATAAGCTGATGTGAATTTACCACTGACGTAACAGCACATCAGGATGCAAACGAGAACTGCTCATTTCTTGGAGAACAAGAGCTTTAAAAATTAGTCCTATAAAACTTAATACTAATCTGAGGCATTTGGTAACAATGAACAGTGTTCTCAGAACAAATCCAGCCTTTCTTAAGAAAAGCCCACTGAGCTGAACAGCACCTACTAGCCAAAAGAAGTACCTATCGGTTCACAAACTGGATCCCATGGATTCAGACACACACAACAGGAGTTTTACTTATTAAGCGCATCAAACTGAAGATAACTAGCACAAAAGAAGAAAGGACAGGAAAGAGACAGAAGAGAGACACTAACACCAAAAAAAAATATTGAGAGAACATGAGCTATTAACATACTGCAAATGAACCAATTACAATTATTCTCTGTTACACAAGCATCCTTCCTAACACAAGAGGCCAATTTATTTTTTTAGGAAAACAGTCACTGCCAGTAGTACCACAATTCTTCTTAAGAGAAGTATTAAATATGAAGCCCAATTCTCAAAAGTAATGAAACTAGGATGGTTTTATATAACACTGTCTTTAATTCACTTCTTACTATCCTCAAGAGAAATATTCATCCCAATTTTTACCAACATTTTCCGCTGATACACATCTTTTCCTCATGATAAGAGCTGAAAAGGAGAAAGTGTTCCAACTGGCTGTAGAGTTACAATCCAAGTTGAAGAGACACACTCCGAATTTACTAGATGTACTAAACTCTGCAAGGCTTCTTCTCCAAAGATGTAGGATTTCTTCTACTCCTTAATGTGTACTTTTTGCCCTTTAATGGGGTTTCAGACAAAATATAACCAGCTGAAGCCCCAGAACAGCTAGACTGTTAGGTTTTCTGCTAAAATTGGCAGCTACAAACCCAGTCAGGACCGCAGCAGCTGCAGAACAAGCCCTTGGAAGTGAACATAGCTTAGACTGAAACTGCTTTGAAGAAAGGGAACAGCAGAAGATTCTTCCTTTTATTTTTTAAAGCTTTTACAAATATTAAGCTACTACTACGTGGATAGAAAGAAAGTCTCTTCTTTTGGTTAATTAGTAGTTGTTCTCTGTACAAGTCTCAGCTAAAGCCAAAGGAAACTTCAAAGCCCTCACTTGTCAAATGTCACGGCTTGTGCTCAACATGAAACTGCCAGCTCTGATCTGGCTGCACAGCTATAGCCCACACTGAGCTTGGGAGTGGATCCGTATTACGAAATAATTGCTAAGCAATTGTGTAACAAAAGAGCAAACTTATGTTGAAAAGATTTGCCAAAGTCACAGCAGTGGTTAGGTGAGAACTGGAACATTCTGCCAGCAGTTTGATCCCAATACATGTTTATGCCTCACATAACAGCATCTTCTTTACCCATTATCTGTGTAATCAGCAGTTTCTCTCTTCTGTTCATTTGGTTTTTAATGCCCTTATCTGCATGTACAACACTTGCAACTTTAAAACAAACAAATCAGATCTAACATTGACTACTTAAGACTGCGTCACAGTTGAGGTCTGAATTTCTTTTTCTGGTTATGCTCCATAACACAAATATTCTGTAGCATTTTACTGCCACCAGTATGGAAAAGGAAAAGGAAAAAGGTATGAAGCTAAAACTGAGAGAAGAATAAAGAGGAAATTATTCATAAAGGAATGAAGCCAAGAGACTTTATCAAATATTAAACCAATAAAACCTCTGCAAATTATCTTTTAGGAAAAAAAATGTAACTGGAATGCAATACAGAAAAAAGGAAAAGACTTAAGATTCTGCATAGATTTCGTGGGAATAGAAAAAGATCTGCACATTCAGTACTCAATGTAATACATCAAAATTTGTATTAGTGGTATATATTTGTGATCTATCAGATACTTCCCGGTAAACACTTCTTGTAAACCCTTAAGGGGCACAAGTTCAATTCTACATGACTTTTTTCTCTTCACAAAGGCTTTTAAAACAAGATTAGGCATGAACAAGATTATTCATTACTACCTTGGAACGATTATTCATTTTTAATAAACTTGGTTTAGATCTCTCCCAATGATACCAATAAGAATAAACCCACCTGTGCTAGCCCCATCTTTCCCTAGCTATTTTACCTAAGAGTGCAATCTGGGATATCAAGAGTCGTCACATTCTCAAAAGGCACAGAATGGTTTAACTAACACTGAGGAGGATAAGAATAGGCACTCACATTCTTTCATTCACAGTCATTCTTATATTAATCTGGGACAATCTGCATAGTATCTATTCAAAGATCACATAAGAAGTCACAACACAAATTAACACCCTCAGATGTGTGTAACATTTATAATATTCTTTAAATAAAACCAGAGTAACTAGTTCTTGCAGAGAACACTTCTCCAAGTCTGCATTTTAAAAAAGCATTAACATTTTTACTTAATAAATTCACTTCAAGTTATAATTCTTAAATTTGTTGTAGCAAAACAGATCTGTGTCACACCAAGAGGTAATGACCTCAGAATTCTGTTTAAGGAATTTAATAAGCACTCCACATCACTATCTATACAGTTATACTACAATTTTCCAGCACTTTTCCACAAAGTCCGTACTTTCTTCTCCATTAAAAACACACTGTCTATAAACTCTTCCAAAGTGATAACAAGAAACTGAGAACTGAAGTACTTTTTTGGAAAATCATATCTGAATATAGTGCAATAAGTAACATCATTTTACATGAGACCACTTAAAAATGGTCACACACGTTACAGACGTGAGGCAGTATTCCATAAGCTGCTGCCGTGTGCTCCCATTCCTAGACACATACTTTCTCAAAGCCTCTCTCGAGCTAAAGGAGAACTATTTAGCTATTAAACCAGCATGTTCCCTACCCCTTCTAATTTCACGGATTTAAGTTAACCAGAATTGCCATGATAATGTAATACAGCTTTCATTTAATATCAGAATATTTCACAAGGATATTCCTCTCTGTGCATAAGTGTCCATTTCTCAAAATTGCTTCCATGTGTCCAATTCAGTAGTGCGTCAGATACGTAAAGAAACCATCATATTGGCACCAAACTAACTCAAATATAAAAGCTGAAAATCCCAAGCAGTAATTTCCTGTTTCAGGACAGTAAAGCCATCCAAAACCTATTTCTCCTTTTAACTGTCCACAAATTAGAAACCCACATAGGTAAGCTTTCATCATGGTTTTTGACTGGCAAAATATCTGTTATTTGCCAAAAGCTTTTTTATTATTCAGAGAAAAAAACAAATTTAGTGTCACAAATACCATTCTAAACTTAGGAGTCACAAAATTAGCTTAAGATACAGATGGCTAGTACTAGTGTGCACGATAAAGATAAAACTACAGTATGAAAATAAAATATGAAATACACTGTGTAGAATATTTTTAATTATGAGGACTAGAGTTACCGTTATCTTTAGAATAGAATACACTACTTCAGTTGGAAGGAACCGACGAAGATCATCTAGTCCAACTGCCTGACCAATTCAGGGCTGACCAAGTTAAAGCACATTATTAAGGGCATTGTCCAAATGCCTCTTAAACATTGACAAGCTCGGGACATCGACCACCTCTTTAGGAAGCCTGTTCCAGTGTCTGACCACCCTCTCAGTAAAGAAATGCTTCCTGATGTCCAGTCTAAAACTCCTCTGGCTACTTTAAAACTGGTATCCACTAACTTGTTTACTGTTGCTCAAATCAAACACAAGATAAACAATAATGTACATAAATTTATGGGTTGAAAAGTATTTCATCTCTGGTATAGCAGACTATTTCAGTCCTTTTTTTTCCTCTCCTAGAGGACAGTATCATGAAACACAAAAGATGCAACAGAAATGGAAGTACAACGCTAAATAAACTCTACACTACAAGCACATCTTCCTTTACATGCTCCCAATAGGTGGCAACAGAATACCAAAAATACAAAGTAGTTTATAATTCTTTCTTCATCCACAAAGCAATGGCAGCCCCGTTACAACTTCTATCAATGAACTTGCACCAGCAGTTTTATCCAAATGAATCACTGCATCTCAGCAACACAAATTCTCAGGACAGTTAATGTCAAAAGTCAGAGAATTCACAGAAGCAAAGCATTTATTAAAAAGCAAGTTGTTACAAAACAACTAACTGATGGCTTATACTCAGAGCTTATGTGAAGGAGTAGACTATTACGAGCAGGAATTTACAGTAACAAAATGTTTCTGCACATTAAAGAAGAAAAGTTAAGGAAGAAAGAAAATTTTAGACTAATTCTTTTGTTGCCGACATCCACACTTTGGTGTTTAGCAGTATTTATTTTCAAGACTGAATAAAGGAGTATTTTTAAAGTTTCAAACGTCAACTTTACCAGTAGTAGCAGATCCATACAAATTCCTCGATTCCTTGAAAGGAATAATGGGAAATCAGAGATTTCCTTTCCTTGACAGTTCCACAACTATTTTGTTCCTGTGGCACAGAGCTATACAAATCAAATCTAAATAATGACTACTTACTTGCTTTCAAAACCAGCTAAGTCACGGTCCAAAGAAATTGTCTCTGTCGTAATCTCCACCTTTCTCACACTGCCAAAGAAGTCAGTTATCAGAACACTTTGTGGGTCTCGCTGAAAGAGATCAGTTCGGTGCCCAGGCGTGGAAACACACAAACTTTTTGGGCAGACCTGAAACTGGAAACCAAGATGCACAATCATATCCTGTCCCTCATTCTTCAATAGTCTCTACATGAACCTTCCAAAATGAAATCGCTATAAAAAGAAAGATAAATGCCACACATAACTTGCATTTATTTCAGTACAGCTGAAAAAACCATTAAAACAAAAACATTAAAAGGCATAAACCTCTTGATCATGCATTTCAGGAAACCTTTATCCTCACAGTTATGCCACTGGAATTTAGAAATGCTTCTGTGAAAGCCAACCATCAAATTGATTAAATGCACAAATGTATTTCTGAATACAGATGTAACAATGCCACTACAACCTTCCAAAAAGCACAAGGAGGTATAAATTCCTTAATTCTTCACATTTACTAGCGGGAAGCAGGCAGGATTAAACAAACCTTGACAAGTAGCTAATAGTAAAGGCTTCATAAAGAAGCAAGAATTTAAATTTTGATTGAAAAGAAAAAATCTCTTAGTCTTATTTCTGGTTTATAGCTTGCAAACTCATGCAGAATTAGGATCATCAAATATCAAAGGTGTTTTGTGTACATTAAGTTTACTGAGGCATCCTGTAAAACCTACAAATTAGCTATATACCTTATTATTTATTTTACCTATGTAGTTTGCCTACATATCAGATCCACTACATCCAGCACACCTTTCAACACCTGGAAGACAAAACCAGCACCAACAAACTGTTTTCAATGGACTCAATTCTGTATAAAGGCACATTTGCAGACGTAAGACTGAAAGATCTGTTGTAGCATTTAGAATGTCCGACAAGATAGTATGCCTATAAAACAAGATTGTTATGTACCCAGTAGATATTCAGGGCAAAACCAATGCATTGTGGACACAAAGCCTTTTTTCTACAAGTGCTACCACACTTGCCACAGATGTCTCTAATTCCCACATGGACAGATTTCTCATGTCAGGGGATCTTGTAATGCACATAACGTAATATAATAAATAATAATTGGTTTGTATTTTTATGAATAATGCTACGTAACTGAAAGTACCATGAAATGCAGCCCAAGGCCTCACTCCTTCTAGCCTCCTTGAGCTTGGAAAGCTGAGTTGATGTCTCAGTCATTAGAAGGCACTTCACAACTAAACAACAACCGTACTAGACATAGGAGCTAGACACACATCCCTGCTAGGTAGAGGCACTAGCTCTACAGTGCTCTGGACAGTTTCAAGAGCAAATGTCGCTGTCCATTCAACTGTCTCACAGGCAGCTCACAGACCACCTGGTAGCAGTGTAGGTTATGTGAGTCCTTGTATATTCCGGCAACATAGAACATTTAACAGAACAGATTAATGTACAGGACTATGAAGGGCAGTCTCCACATGAGTGCTCATCTTCCTTAAGATTAAGTTCTCTAAGTGATTTTCACAAGCAGGTCCATCAGCCACTGAACCTAGAGCTCATATACCTAATTATATCATGGGTCAGCTCTTAGAAGGTTGCATAGGACAAAATCACAGGTCCTAATTAGCTCAATGCAGATGCGACCTCAAATACCCCAGACTATGACTGACAAAACCTGTGAGTTTCAGTCCCTACTTCCCAGCAGAAATTCTGTGCTTAGCTCGACACAAAATGCATGTGCTTGTGCAGCTACTTCTCCTAGGACAACAGAGCCCAGGATTTAAAAATTTTTCCAGAGAGCAAACAATGTACCCGGCTTTTCTATCTCCACATTCCTCCTTTCTGCTTCATTACAGCTCCTCTCTCATACCTTTTTTTGTCTAAGCCTGTAAGCACATGGCATTAGGCTGCTGGTGCAGGGAGACTTCAGCTCACTTTCACCTTTACCTTAACTGAAGCATACAAGCACACATACCCACTGATCTCTTTTTTAACGATTCCCAACTCTCTTGTTGGCAGAGTATCACAAGTCTGCTAAAGAAAAGATGGGGGCACATAGAATCTTTCAGTTATTCTCCCTGTGAAGTGAAAATGAACTAGACTCATCACGACCATGCTTCCCATACAAAGCCACTTGTCAATGCAGACAAACCCTCTTAAGTTTCAGTTTCACCAAAATGCAACCAATTTTCTTCAACTCCGCTCCAACTAAGGGCACAAACATAAAAACATTTCTGAAGCTGTAAAAGCTAATTATTTGTTTTAATCCTGCTATTTGATGTATAAATCTATGCTGCAGTTAGACCATTAAGTCTCTCTTCCAAGCTCTTAAGAGTGTAAATGTCCCAAAACAGCTGCATCAGTACTGAAAATGGGAAATTGATACTGCATGCAACTATTTCTAACCTGTCTCACAACAACTTACTTCCGTAAGATGTTGAGATGAATCTTGAACAAAAAAGTGCAATGGCACTGAGAAGAAGACTTCAGTATTAAAAATCTACCTATCCAGTACCAGTGTGAGAAAAGAAAGACTGCAAAGCAATTACACCACAGGAGACCACTACTAACTGAGGTTTTCTGACAAAAAAAAAGAAAGGGCAAACACTGGCTAAATGAAACAACTTGTTCACGTGTTGATTTTTCCAAATTTTTAAAAATTAGGTACTTTTCAAATAAAGCCAAATGGAAACTTTGTTATCTTGGCTTTTCTTAACTTTTTAAGCTATTTTACATCAAATTATACCTCATTTAGAAATGTATTTGAATCTTACTTTAACAGTTCAAATCTGTGACATTTCAATTTAGCCTTTACTTTTCTGCAACTGTGATCAAACTGAAAATCATCTGCACAGCTTTATGCTATCCCTTAGCAACACAGATGGAGCAGGTGGGGAGTAGGTGGAGTGGATTATGAAAAAAGATGTCTCATTCTCTGCAGGAATGCAATATCCAAATCTTAGGTGGATGTGCAGAGAAGCTGTTTTATGAGTGGTTGGAGAAAAGTAAAGAGGTGATATCATAGAAGTGGTGCAACAAATACATAGTACTTTTAAAAGAGCAGACATTTGACATATCAGAAGATCAGACAACTAAACATCACCTAATAATTTTAAAGCTAGTTAGTGAGCCAATTAATATGTTATCCTGAGTTTGGAAAGGGTTGATTTTTAAAAATCAAACTTGGATAAGCAGTGCATCTTTGTTCTTAAACCAGCAAAACACTAACACTGCATTCCAGTGCCAAAGTGTCCCCTGTAACTTTTGGGAAATAAATGGATTTACAACCTTACCATGGACTAGCCACATGTCATTTTGGAAGTCTTAGATGAAGGTCTGGAAAGCACCAACTCAAAATCAAGAGGTCATGTTTGCTGAAATACATACATATTATGACTCTGTACCTGACCATCACAAATTATGACATATTTGGGTACATTCTCTTCCCTTCCCAGAGCAACAATAAACAGATTGACATATGATGACTTACATGACATAAGGAATTTACCAGTATGGGATAACTTCCTATAGCTCTTCCTGAGTATTTGGCATATAAGCAAAAACAAAAATGCAAGCGACAATGTTTAGATATCTTCTCCAAAGAGCTCAAAAGGTAAACTACTTGGCCAGCTGACAAGTTTTCTATACTTTTCACAACAACTGGATTAATATCTAGCTGGCTAGAGCAGTCATACCACTTCCCAGATGGTGTTTTATACAACAGAAACCACTGTTCTTTTTTTATTACTTTTTTTTAACATCAATTCATTTTCTGGTTTACAGAACCGAGTTCTAAAGTGCAGTCTGAACTAACTTGCTAGGAAAAGATACTTAATCAATAAAGAACTTGCATATTCTTCTTCAACAAGATTTATTTTAAAGTTATCTGTACCCCATGATCAGAAGGTATTAAATTACAGGACAGAATTTCATTCCCATGGTAGTAAGAGAACTTTAGATCTTAGTCACTGAATCAGTTCTGTGTCAACATAAAATCTGTTAAGTGTGGGCTGTTTAGAGTGAATTCTACCACACATCTAGCAGCCAGGTTAACACCATCCTCTGCAGACAGAGGGTGGCACAAAACTTTTGAGCAGCTGCTCCTTTTACATAAACGCATCAAAGACAATGTGTTCTGTAAGTGGGGACTCTTAGATCACTGACAGTGTGTCAGCATTTACAGTACAAGGCACCAAAGTATAATGTATTACTACAATGAAACTAGTATTGGAACAGATATAAAGGGTTAACAGAGTAAACAAAATACGGTTACTTTTCATGTCATCTCACTAGTGTATACATCTAACTGTTATAGAGGCATTTTCATAAACTCTCATAGGTTATCCGGTGGTTTTTTTTTTCCTCCTGCCTCATAGCTGAAAGCTACAACTAATATTTACCTACGATATAATTTAACTCCAAACACTGATGGATTTGGACATATCTTGCTGTACAGTCTAAGTAGGTATAGAGAGAAATTAGTCTCTGTGGGCACTTGTGAGTGCGCAGTTAGAATTTTAACTGTTTAATCACCTTTGCAAAACAGTATCAATGGCCGCCTTTCCACATCTGCCAAGTGTTTGCTATCCATTAAGCTAATTTTAAAAGCTTCCTAATATCTTTTTTAAATGTGCAAATACTTCATTCTACTGAAAGTATATTTAATGAATATCTTACTCATTTTACAATTAATAATAAGAAAAAAAATTCTGGCTGATTTTGGTTAAGTTTTTCTGTAGCCAGCAAACCATTTTCACACTGAGGACAATCCTTGAAGTGTTACACTACAACTACATTTAATAATGGCAAAAAGACCCTCCCCCCAAAGCTGCTTCCAAGATAAACAGCAGGAGAACAAAAAGCATTTTGAGAACCCTATGGACAAAGTAAAATAGTTTTGAAACTGTTAAAGTCATTAACATATTCATGAATGTCGGGTATTCTACTTACGAGGTCATTCATATTTGTCTGACTGGCTGGATGAATTTCTTCCAAAAACTCTAGCACATAGAATGTGTATCTGTCCATAAGATGAACGCCAATCCCAAGATCAGGTTGATGCTTAAAAACAACACATAGCAGTTACTGGGCATTTGCAGGGGAGAACTCAGTATTTAGAAGAGGGAACAGAATGTAATAGCATGTTACGAAAGTTAAGCATAATTTTTTTGTTCTTAGGCAAATTACACAAAGAAAATTACTAGCCATGAAGAAACATACTGTTGACAAGCTGAATAATACAGTTTATCGTCATTTTTATGGACTATATCCTGGTAATCTCCATTCTTCTTAATGGTCCAGTACAGATTGGTGCACTGCCCTGAGCCTCTTAGGACTTGGAAAACAGGGCTAGTACAGCTTATCTTAGAGCACCGTGTGTGTTCAGGTAATCCTGACCTACTGGGTTTTGTCTGGTTAGGATGCCTCTCCTACCACTCCTTCTGTAATTCAGCTGGGATATAATTACAGCAGGAGAAAGGTAGTGGGTATTTTTTTTGTATATCAAGTGTAAGAAGCCCTAGATTGAATGTTTCCCACACATCTCTCTCAGCATTCTTCCCACAAAATTTCTTCCTATCCGAGGCAGAGCCTAAATTGGCCAGCAAGCACAGAAATCCATCATTATCCTGGTTCTTTGGGACAGCACACAACAAGAAGCAGGAAAAGTACACTTACAAGTTTTGTCAAAACCACACTTTGTAACTAAATACCTTACACATTCAGCAATTAGAAGGGAAATTTTTAGTTTAAAGTCAATAGGACCTGTGCTTTAAACTCAGGCATTCTGAAAATTGTCTTCAGGATCACAGAAATCTACTTACTGATAAAGAATCTTCGCCAACTTGACTGCTAGCCAAGGCCATTATATTAGGTGAATAAAATCGTTCATACATGGATGCTCCTTGACAAGTATCAATAATAAACAACAATTCATTGTACCTGAAAGGAATAAAACAGTCTCCTTACCCATCTTTCTTTAATTTAGAAACAACACATACATAATTTGCTTTTTAGTTACCAGGACAGCTGCTAGAAACCTAAGGAAGAGAAGAGGTCACACCAATTGATGGCAAGATGCGAGTTTAGTCAAAGCAATACATTTGAGCAGTTGTCACTGCAGGAAGCTGAAAAGAAAAGTTAAAAGTCTTCTTTCTGAATGCAAACTTTCATGAAATTTTATGGACAACAGATAGTAGCACTGCTGAAGGCAAGCAAGACCTACCGGTAAGACTTCAGGCATGTTCATGAAATACAGTATTTCACCTCAAATAACACTTTTTTCTTACCTTCTTTTCTGCCACATTTGTTCAAAGGCATCAGCAAGTTCTACATTTGTGATTTCTTCAGAATCTTGAAATTTTAGAAAACCATTTCCACCATGGCCTGACAGAAAAACCACAAGTTACAGAAGCATGTAGGTTAAAGGAAGCTATTCAGACTGGCTTTTTTTAACAGAAAAAAAAAAGGCAAACACAATTCTCTTTCTCCAAACAGATTCCAGCAAAAGAATATAGTAGTACAGGAAGAAGAGTACACATACATCATTTAAACTGGAAACTATACTTGCTAAGTATTGCCCTACAGGGTTTCTCTTAATTAGTATGACATGCTAGAAAAAGAAAAAAATCATTCTGTTGATACTCTTGTTTGTTTGGACTCTTGATGGGATTTCATGCTTTCATCCAACTGAAAACAAACATCAATAAATTGTATACAGAAACCTGTAATTACCTGTCATATATATTAGAATGTTGCTTCTGTCATCAGAAAGAAGACGTTTAGATCGTGGTGTGCTTGGTGGGATTCTTCCTGTTAATACACGCAAGAAATTTTCAACAGTAACCTATGAATAGAGGCAGAAAGTAATTTTCTAAAGAGAAAAATATTAACAACTCTAAGTTGGGTTACATAAATTAAATAATGGAACACTAAAATATGTGGTGCATCTAAACAGATGTAATATTGCATGGTATAAACTGCATAAACAGACATTTTCAATTTAAGGTTTTACTACAGTTCACAGGAACATGGTACCTTTTACTTTACCCCACTAACATCAGCCTGTTGCTATTATTATATCCAGTAAGTCTACCACCATTATAACTTCTAAATACATTGTCATTGATCTGAAAACCTGTCAGCATATAGCTTTATTCTGTCAAAGTTGCTCAGGTACTCACAAAATGCTCCAACATGAGTGTGTGTTACCATGGAAAACTAAAAGTTTAAATTCCCTCTGCAACTCAGGAAAGCAAAAACAAGATCAATTTTGGTTACACAAGTCTTTGAGTGACCAGGTAAGACCCATCTGGACAGTGATTGTAAAACATCCTGTAAGACACCACTTCCTCTCCATGCAGATGTACGCAGCTCAAATGCTAGCAACAAACCCAGACTCAGGAAAAAATATGATAAAAAGAATGTATCTCTATTTCAGCATTGTATCTTCACTTCTTTATACAAGCTTCAGAGAAATAAAACATCTTCTATATACTTAAATATACTTCTATAAACCTTTAGTAATGATTATATAGCACTATTAAACCATGCAACTGATGTCCAATTTATGATCAACCAGTAAAGACACTGCCTGTTTGAAGGAACGTTACACAAAAATGAAAAGGTGACAGAATGCAGATTTCTATACAGTAATTATTTTACAGTAATGAATAGGTTATGGGGTTTGTTTTATTTTGATAAAAGCATATGCTTAACATTAGAAATTTAAGGCAGTCTCCCTAATAAACATTTCACTTGCACAACAGAAGTTTCACAGTGGTGTGAAGTGTTTGCAAGATGAGACACCGACCAGCCATTTCCAAAGAAGAGAAATATCAGTAATAAGTGTGTATTCCTAACACATACAAGGAGTTCCATATAGTCTTTTAACTGCAGAGATTCCATTATTTAAAATAGCCAATACACAACATGTTTCTAGTATAATAAAATTCAAACACAAAATCGAGTATCAAGGAGGAGCGTGTGTTTTACACCTATCAGTTGAAAACAAAAGCCCATTCCAAAACCAGTAATGTGAACATAAAGACTTCCTCAGACTTCACAGATGTTGTATAAATCTTTAAATCAACACTAAAAACAAAGTCCCAATGATTTAATTAAAGTGCAGTCACCTCGTAGCTTCTGTAATCCACTTCCACATCATCTCCATAGACATTTAGCTCCATGTTTTTATGACTAAACACAGTAGCTGGTTTGGGATTTCTGGGATTACATGCCATATCATCAGCTAGCATCAGGACAATGTGACTGTGGAAATTAAGACAAAAACCTTTCAGCCATTCTACTTTCACATAACAGTCAAACGGAAATCACAACACCACTGTCCCATGATTACAACAACAGCTTATAACATAAAGAAGATTCCTGGAACTGTAAGTGAAACTTTGCTTACTTACACCCTCTTTCCTTATGTACATCCTCGTTATTACAAAGATCCCACACATGAAAATGCAGCCAGCTGTTATTTATCTACAGGATTAAGTCAGACCAAAGATGAGCACAAGAGTAGTTGACCTTAGCAACTTTCTGATACAGACTTGCCTGGACCTAGGCTGGTAGAACTCTTTACAAAAAATCTGGAGATTTTTATGGGGCAGTAAATCATTTCATGCAGCCCAACGGAAAAAATCCCAGACTGTTTGCACCCTCTCAGACAGATCAATTAAAAAAATTATGACAATTTTTAATTAAATCTGAGGAGCTCCTGAACATTTCTCAAACCATTATACTACATCTCATACACTACTGTATAATTATCTATGTTAATGCAGTTTTCCTGAAGAACACAAGTGGGCTGACACCAGACATTTTGTCGTCTTCATAGTACCAAGAAACAAAGACCAATTCAACATTTCATAGTACCAAGAAAAAAATTACAGCACATTATAAAGCTGTTCCCAATTGCATGCAGCCAAAGATCTGTATTTCACCTGGCAGGGTGAGATTTGGGTCAAAACATGAAGTAACAAGCGGTCACTGGAGACTGTTAGCACTAGGAAGAATGTGCCAGAGATGTCTGTAACAACGTGAAGTCAGTCTTTTCCTTGGATAACCTTTCTTGGATATAGTTTCTCCCGGACTGTGATCTTTGTGTTCTCCCAAAAATGCTTACAAAAGGAAAGCTGTGTATCCTGCAAAAAATGCTGCTAATTCAGATTCTCGGGCACACAGTTATAAATTACACTTGTGTCCTGCTATTTAAACACCATTCCTGTGCTGGTCGTTGTTCACCTGTATGTCTGCATGAGCACTTTAAGAGTAAAGTCATTCTTTATTAAGTTCAGAGAAAGAGATGCTATCCAAAATAACATATGCATAAAATCTCAAAAATAACCAAATTAAATTATTTCAATGGGAATAAAATGCTGGCATAAATATGAAGCTGTAAGGACAGAAGCAAGATAAGGACAACTACAGAGAGCAGTAAAGATTTTTTTCTCCACACATGCACAGCAGTACAAAACTACTTTTATAAAAGAGTATCATTAAGAAGGGATTAGTTGGAAGCAAGTATTGAATATATGCCTTGCAGATTTACTGAGATAGTCAGGTGTACATCCATTTTTTGTATTACACTCAGAAGAGAATGTTCTAGACTAAGCCATCACTAGGCCTACAGTTTAGCACTGTGGTTTTGCTAGGAATGTCTATTAAAAAAAAGAATTAATAATCATACATCACTCGGTAAAAGGTTCTGCATAGTAGTAGTAAAGACAGGTGAGCACAAACATGCAAAGTTTGTATACTGTATGGCATTCTTACAAGCATACGAAATATCCCACGGTTAAACAGAGCCACTGCGTACAAGTGGTTCATACAGGCAGCAAAACAATCTAGGTGTTAACTTGCAGCTTAACTGTTATACCAAAGAAATCTAACCATATATTCTATTAATGCTATTTTCGTGATGTAAAACTTACACTGCATAATGATTCCAGGAATCAAAAAGAATTTTTTGATTCATTTTGGCTTTGTTTTATTTTAGCAAAACTTTTGTTTTATTAATTGGAGAACTGCGCCCCCATGTCAGCAAATCAGAACCACTCACAGTTATAAAACCACAAATCATTTTCCTAAGGAGTTCTCTTGTTGGGTGACAAATCGAATCATTACAAATGTTTAAGATGTGATTTTGGTGTGGTTTTTATTTTTTAGTCTTATCAATATTTTGAATTAAGTTTTTGAGCAAAGAAAGAAAAACAGAGGAAGTTGTTTATTTAAAGGAGAAACTCACATAAATACAAGTAAAAATTGCTGCAAATGGGAAAAATTAGGCTTGCTCTCTCTATAGGTCTTGTTTAATGTCTCATTCTTGACCTCAGTCTAAAGCATTGCTGGCTTTTGAGATTAATTTCCAGATCCTTGGGTATGAATAAGAAACAGATCAGGCTACTGAGCAACAGAAATCCCCAACCATGCTGTAGTTTTTACAGTATTTCTAAAACTGCCACCCATTTTGACCTTAATGGTGACGATGGATGGATGCAGAGAAGATCGAAGTTCCCAGGTAAGGGTAGAACTAGTGAAAGAATTTCTAAGCTAGGGCCTCAGGCACCTATGCTTCAAAGACTATACAGGAAAGAAAACAGATGTTTCTGGACGAAATACTCAAAAGAAATGCCATATTTCTGTGGCTTTCAGCCCACAGTGCTTAGGCAGTACATTCCCTTGGATTTATAGCCCCCAAATGCTTTCAAAAATCAGGTTTCAACATCAACATTTCAACAAGTCACTCTTTTCTTTTTAAAAATAAACACAGGAAACAGGATGATACTGTCACTGCATTCACAGCTGAGTGGAAGCTAAGTGAGGACTCCAGATACTACAGGTTTCTATTTGGACAAAAAAATGCCATACCAATTTAATCCAGCAGAATATGCATTTTGCAATGATTAAGCAGGCCATATATCTTTACGCAGACATAACTAACATTAAAAACCAAGACCACCAGGATTTCCATAGGCACCTATGGATACATATAGCCTATTATTCAATGGATGTCGGTGCCTAAAATTCACTTCCACAGTTCTGGTACAAGTAAATTGCATTCCAAAACAACTGGATGGAACTGTGCCAATACCCCTCAGAACTTCCAGCAGGAGCACAACTAAAAGACACTTCAAAACAGTTTGTTCACCTTCCTAAACCTCTTGTCAAAGAGGAGATACTATTTTAACCGTTGTGCTATCGCTACAGAAGCACAATTTGATGGAAAAAGCTTCTGGTTTCTCTGAAAACATCATGCAAAATGCATTTTTCAAAGCTACTTTCAATGTGCAGGAGCTGCTTTGTTCAGGGCCTTTAGTTTAGAGACTCTCAGTGTAGATGCAGACGTGGAAGTCTTACATTTTAGTACAGTTATGGTTGCTAACATCTCCATACCAAAAGGAAATCAAAGTACAGCAAAAGCCACATCTCAGAGTAGTATTGTCATTGCTGAATGCATTTATCAATTTTCACATCATGCTTTCACCAATTTGCTAAGTGGTACATTTTAGTGCCCAGACAGCTCCTCGTATTTTTCATCTAATTAGTCTATTCCAACTGGAAGTTTTATAATATAACTTGTTGCTTTTCCTTTTGAACCATATTGCTTCACTTTTCAATATGCTGATTTGATCACATTCTTTCTTTTCACTTTTATCCACTTAAACTGGGAAGAGAAATGTATTTTTATACTGCTTCAGACAACAAGAGAACTTTAATAGCACACTTGCAAGGAATTGTATTCACCAAGATTCCCTCACCTATCAGGAATGCCCAGTCTCTTGACACTTCTGTAGACTGAAAGAGTATTTGCCACATGACGATAATTAAACCAGAATCGAGACGTACACACCTTGAATTTTTAAGGAAAAAAAAAAAAGCATATTAAACAGTGTAAAAGATACAAACTGGCCTGGCACATTGCATCTGAAGACTGTGAATACAGGCATATCAACAAATTAGTAACAAATCAGAAAGAACACAGCAACATGAAGAAAGTCATTCTGTAAGCTGTATCAGCCTTTGTTGTACCAAAGCAACAAATGCTGAAAACAAAAGTTTAAAAAAAAGTGTTCCTAACATACTGACTCATGAAAAAAATTGTCACAAAACCCAACCAAGTACAGAAACCAACACTTTAGGGAATAATTCAGCAATAGCAAGCAGATAAGCTAAATTTTTTCATTTGCTTTCTCCATATCAAATGGAAGAAAAATCAGAGGAAGAGTTCTCATCTCAATAGCAAACCCATTCTGGGAGCATTCCTGCACAAAGGCATAAACAAATTCACAAAGAAGCCACACACACAAAGGAAAATACACTAAGGATATCTGCATTCAAGGAGTCAAATATAATCAAGTAAGAGCTAAGTGAGTTCTAACTAAAATCTGAATACAAATTCTCAAAAATCTCACAGGAGTTCAGGTTCCATCTACTGTTCTAACAGGCAAAGGGCTGGGACCAGCCGCTGCTGTACTTAAACTGTTCCTAGGTCAGATATTATTTAATCTGTCCTCAAAAACCTCAAACCAATGAGATTTCAAAAATCTTCAGGGGCAATCTGCTGTAGTTCCTTATAGCCTTATCATTGTCCTGATGTTTAACTTCAGTTCACTACTTTCTGTTTGTTTCACACCAAGTACAGTAATTCTCCTTCGGAGGCAAATTTCCTTCCCTTGTACAAGTCTTTCAAAAAGACAAAGGAAGAAGCATTTTAGAAGGGTTGACTTTAAAACCACAAAAACAGAGAAGCAGGAACAAGCATTTAAGACAGTTTTCCCATTTTTCATCTTTAAATATACATCTATAATTTAGACTGAAACATCTTCGAGTTCCACTATGTAACATCTTTTTCTCCAGCTTCTTCATAAAAACAAATTAGTAGTAGCTTAAATAATAAAAATTTAGCCTGAAAGGATTCCCTTGTCTCTCAATCATCCCATCAGTTAGGAATTTCAAAAAAGGCCATGGGAATCAGTCCATGAGAATATTTGCCTTTCAGCAAGATTTAAAGCTCTGAAAACCAACTGTAGCCAATCTAGCTGTGACATTTAAGACATTATCATCTGCCCCTTTCCTCCATTACCTCCCTTATAACACAGTGGAAAATGTGTCTATGCTTTAAATACAGCTATTCACACTGCAGCATGCTAATTCAAACGACTGATGAGGTGGGACTGCAGTATGACCCCAGGCTTGAAGCGTCTGACAGCAATAAACCCCTCTCTACTTTACTGCTTAAAAAATTAGTAGCAATTGTTATAAAGCTTAATTATGAACTACTGAAAAAAATATAACCAGGTGAGAATCTGTTATGGACAGAAAGTATGGCTTCTTGGACCTAATTTTCCACTTGCTTTGTGTGTATCTACAGGTACTAATAAATTAAAGTAGTAGTTGATGTTTTAATAGTTTCAAGTTTGTACATTGTACAATATAGAAATTATTCTTTCTAATTCAATTAATTACTGCTGACTTTCCTTTTATATTGCTCAATTTTAGTATCTGGAAAACAAAGAGCCACCACTGAGCAATTACAGTAGTGTTCTGAAACAAATTAGTCATTAAGATCTGAATTGTGATTGAAAACCAATTGTGTAACATTATTCTAAGTTAGTAAAAGATTCATGGCAAAGAAAAAAAAAAAATAGGATACGAACAGTTGATCTAAACATTATGTTGCCTGAATCTATTTTATTCTAAGCCTGTTATCTCAAGTTAACAGATTGAATAAGAACAAACATCAGTAATAACTTGTATTTTTCTGGTCAAAGAAATGTACTTCTCTGGAATCAGAATTACACTTTTGTTCAATATGCAGCATGGTAATTAAATTGTTTTAATGTTGCCAGAACTTTTGTTTTATGAATCCTGCCATATAGCTAGATGTTTTGAGTGCCTGAAATGCAGTCATCCTGAAAAGATAAATTTATTATAGCGTAATAAATGTGCAGGCATAATTTCAAGTTTATTCATTTCCAAGTCTTTATCTTTCCGTTTCTTTCAAATGAACGGAATTCTTGAGTGACTGTTGCAATCATGGCTCCTGATGAAAAATTGCCAACTTTACTGAAAGAAAATAACCTGGACCACACTTACCAAAACTGCCCAGTTATTTGTATGTCCACTTCTGAAGAACTGTTCTGCTTGATCCTGAAAGATGGATAAAACATTAGATGTTTTTCAACAATAAGAAAGAATTGACCACTCATATTTTTGTTGCCACAGAACAGTGTTCAGTGCCTATGTTAACCACACCATGACACTGAATAAACCCTACGAAAGCTTCAAAGATGTGGTTTTTCCTTATTCCATTTTGCATATTTTAAGCAAGCTAATTGTTCTAAATCTTTCCCTGAAACTTGCTAAGTAACAAAGGAGAAAGAACTATTAGTCACTTTCAGCTTAGTTAAAACAGCCCACACATCTCTATTCCAAAGGACACTCCAACAACAAAGTAAAATGATTTACTGACCTACAGTTTCTTCCTTAATAAGAAAATGGGCTCAGATTAACTTACATTTGCATTGTTTCTCTCATCTTTTCAAAAGCAGGTAAGTGAATCTGCAATTTTAACCCATTTTAAATCCAAGGTGGTTACATTTATCTTCCAAAATCAGGAGCTATGACAACATCCTTCTCTATAATCTGTTATCCATAGTTCCCGCTCCTAGCTCCCCAGAGGGCCCTTTTTCTTTAACCTAAGTCAGACAGCATAAAACAGGGAGCGTAAATCAGGACACAGGAAGGGGGTAAGCCTTTCCAAAGGTAAGGGACTGAGTCTGTCACAGGACAAGAAACCAGTCTTGCTGATTCTTAATCAGACTCTGTTAACTCTCTGAGGTGTACTTGCCTTGATGCCTATGGTCTCACACAAAACACAATATAAGTGTTAAAATATATCTAAAGCATACTGTACTTCAAGTAGAAATCAATCTGCAGTGTAATTAGTAATCCAAATACTCTAAAAATATTTCTAGTGGGTATTTTTTGTCCTACTTGTAATTAATTTCAAGTATAAGTTTGTTAATAAAGCAGAAATCAAATGCAAACAACACTCCAGATGTCGTGTGGGCACTGTTCAAGAAGCGTAATTACTGAAATATGAAATTACGCCCACTTGAAAAGAAAAATATGAGCTCCTTCTGTGTGTGGAACGCCTCACACCTGCGCCAAGGTGAGCGGGGCAGCCCGACCGCCTGTGAAAGCGCGCGGCACCGCATGCTGGTTGTCAGCCGGGGAACCTGCTCCCTCCTAACTTGGCCAGCAAGGGTCCGCAAACGGCACCGACTGCTGAAAGTTACATCGCGTTCCCAAAGAGAAAACGCGTTTCAGAAACCTGCAAACGTATTAAAAGACCAGGTGTTTCATTCTAACTTCAAACTTTCCAAAGAAGTTACGTGCGCCCGGCGAGCCCGCTCCTCCCCGGGCACCGCTGCCTCACAATACGCGGCAAACCCGAGCCCAACGGGCACAGCCGCCGCCGCCGCCCCCCGCGTCACGCCCACCGGGCAGAGCGAGGCGGGGCCGCCCGAGGAAAGCAACTGGGTGGCGGCGGGCAGGGCGCGCGGTCCGCCTCGGGAGAGCCGCTCGCCGACTGCGCCCGCGGAAGCAAACGCAGCGGCCCCCAGAGCGCCGCGGGGCAGCTCCATCGGCGCGGCGGCGGGCTCTGCCTGCAGAGGGGAGGAGATGGGGGGGAACCAGCAGCATAGAGCCTGCGGCGCGGCTCGACGCCGCCTGCCCTCTCTCCCCGCCGACCTTCGTACCTGGACGCCGCTGGCCAGCGCCACACCGCAGCACCCCAGGAGCAAGGCTACGGCGGCGCGGACCCAGCAGAGTGCGGGCGGCGCGGCCGCCATCTTGCCGCGCTCCCTCCGCAAGACTTCGGCTGCCGCAGCTGCCGGAAGCGGGGAAGCAGCCTCTGCGCATGCTCCGCGCCGCCAGTTCAGGGTGTACAGCTGTGCGGCAGCTTGCCTTCTGCGTGTTCCTGCTGCGTTCTGCTGTCTGCCGGCTTTTGGAAGAACGGTGTTTTACTTCAGGAGTAACGGCCCTGCTCTGTGCCACACCAGGCGCTTAGCCACGTATCAGAGCTCCCCCGGCCTTGCCAGCCCCTGGAGAACTCGCTTCACGTTCGATTTTTACAGGGGGGAGGCAGCAATGGCACCACATCTCAGCATTGCCTTCCCCGCGTGTGTTCGCTGTGGCCCTGTCGTGAGGTGCAATGCCGCCCTGCCCTAACCCTGTCCATGCCTCGGGCAGGCCCTGCCGGCGGCAGACAGCACCATGGCCTCGCATCTCAGCTTCAGCTTGGGAGGCTCCTGGGGGTGTAATGACAGCTGTTTCTCTCGGCCTTCGACCAAAAATATGCTCGAATGAGTGGCCTTTGTTAAAGTTACAGAAGGGTAGGGCAGGCGGCATGCACAGCTGTGGGCCAAGGGTGGCTTCAGGCCTTGGTGGCTGCAGGGCAGAGCTGCCTTCGAGAGTGAAGGGGAGAGGTGGGGAGAAGAGGGGGATCTGAAAGTAGATCTTTTGTCAAGGTGCCTTGCTGTAGCCTCGCCTTCGGCACNCAAGGGTGGCCTCAGGCCTTGGTGGCTGCAGGGCAGAGCTGCCTTCGAGAGTGAAGGGGAGAGGTGGGGAGAAGAGGGGGATCTGAAAGTAGATCTTTTGTCAAGGTGCCTTGCTGTAGCCTCGCCTTCAGCACGTATGTCCCTCAGAGCTGATGAATCACCAGATTTTTATTTCAATCTATTGAACCACTTGGTACGGTTCTTTTATTTCCACTAATTCATCCTGTCACTGCCTTTGTTCAATTTCCTGATGACTTCCATTAGTGAAGATTCAGAATCTGCCCTGAACCATGGAAGCTATTTCCTGCGCCGTGTACTTGTCATCAGTAATGACTTTCTCAGACAGAAGCATATTTCCATGTATTGATGTTGGAATTTCAATAACATCACGTCTGCTGTTTGAAAGCATCACTGGTTTACTTGATAAAAATAATCACTTACGATTAGATCACCTTTTCTTTTTGTGCCTAAAGCTGATGAACTTACTCCCCTTTGAAGACTAGAGCCACCAGCTCCTGTTGTACCTGAACACATCTCCTGTGTCAGCCTTTTATGAACCTCCTGAGAAGTGCTATGAGCATCTGTGTCCCTTGGTGCCTGCTTGTAAGCTGCAATGTTTATCTTCTTGCTCCAGAAAACTAAATTAAGACTAGGACCAAGCTTAAGCTTTTTCCTTGCCCTTTCAAATGCTTCCACTTAGGTTTCTGATCATTCTCAGATGTGTTCAAGTTGTATCAGTAATTCTAAAGGATAGGCAACTGTCTTTCAGAGCATGTACTCATGCAGTTTTATAAACTGGGGAGTTGATTTCATGCACTTTAACTGGGATAGCACCTCACTGCCTTTCAGCTCCCATGTGGAGTTGGTCAGATAACATAACAAAAGGTCTCAGCCTTCAACTGAGCTTCTTTCTGTTTAGTTCTTTGCCCTTTGCATTTATTACAAATATACTTTGGTATCGTGTGTTTTGGTCAACAGCTTTTCCCATAGATATACATCATCAGCTGAACCCTGATGATGCATCTTTGAACCTGGCATAAGTCCTGACATTCATATTGAGTGAAAAGTTAGGTCAAATGTTACCAAAAGGTAACTTCAACTTACCAATAAACATTCCTGACATGAGAAGTAATGAACATCCTTTCTGTGAATAAAACTTAAAAACATCCTATTCACTTAAAAATTTTTATCCCAAACCTTCCGAAATTTGTAACACAGATGACCTTAATTTTGTTATTCTCTGGATACTTCACTTCATAGTTTTAATAACATTATTTTAAAGTCACTGTGTATGATTTGCTACATAAGAAAAAAGGAAATGGGAAAAAAAATCCCAAATTTCTGTCCTGTGGCATTGGAATGATGTAAACATAGGTTGTCGCCTACTGACTCTACAAGCAGACATCTGCTACTTGTGCTGAGCAATTAAGAACTGTAGCAAATTATCCTTACATGAAAGATCACTTACAGAGGATGAGACATTTACAATACTAGGTTTCGCCAATAGTCAGAATAGTTTAAGCACACTTGTTGAGTCAATATTGCTGCTGTTTCTCATGGGTTATATGAAGTTGGTTCTGCAATCTACAGGAAGGTTTAGCTGGCTCTTGATGTAAAAGCATAGCTGGAAACTCATCAGTCGTATGTCACATGTCTGCTGCGGCGTGTGATCAATGTTGGATCAACTACAGAATCACAGTATTNCTTCGTTGCCCTCTGCTGGACTCTCCAGTAGTTCCCCCTCTCTCTTGAAACTACAGTCACTGCAGGCGCTACTCTTTGATTTTAGGTGTTGAGGTCATATTGCTGCCTTTCCATCCCAGGGCAGAGATAGCACTGAATTAGAGCAAACTCAGTTTCACAAGCTCATTGGACTATTCCGGAGGAATGTCTGTCATTCCCTCTGATTTATATGCTGTGTATAATTCACATTTTTAGTGAATTGTTTTTTATTTTTTCAGTGCATAATTCACATTTTTAGATCTGTCTCTGGTTTGTCTTCTGGATTCCCTTAGCCTGCTTGACTGTATTTTGTAATGGATCTATTTCTTCTCCTTCTGGCTTTTATTTCTTTACAGTCTCAGTCTTTCATGGGCTTTAGTATTCATCAGACACACATGAGTGTGCCAGTGCTTCAGGCATTATTCCTGGAGGTGGTACCATTTCTTTTTTTTTTCCCTAGTAAGATAGTACCAAGAGCTTTGCCTTCATTTTTTTATCTTTATTCCCTTAGGCAGCTCTCAATACAGACTTGGTGTTTGCTTCCATGCCCGTACAGGACTTTTTTGTCTAGAAATTAAGCTCTGTGCTGTCTGCTTCTGTTTCTTCATTCTGCTTTGTTTTCATGCTAATCACGGTACTTTTCATGCTCTGAGTCTCTTTAGCTTGACCTTTGCCACACTGTTTCTTGTACCTCATGCTGAGTGATTAGAAAGGACACCAAATGTGCATCCCAAAATGATTTGTAATTAAAACAACTGTTTAAAAAGCTGCTGTAACTGCAGCTGGTATTCACATTGGTGCACTTCTTGGTGCTCTCTCATATTCTTTCCTCCTCCAGCAGGTTGTTCAGGTCCTAATCCTCTAATCTATACCCTCTAGAAATTGCCCTCTAAGAGCCATCTGTCAGCTTGCTCTTGTCCAGCGTGCAGCAAACAAACCTAGCCTTCCTCTGAGGAGGGGCAGCAATCCCAAGCGTAACTCCATACACTGCTAAGACAGGGATTTGTGCCTGCTACAGTTTAGCTGACATCTTTTGACCACAATTTTTTTTTATGCCAAAACTACCGATTATCTTTAAGTTTGTTGGTATTAACCTTGGATGTATTACCTATATGTATCATAGTGTATCTCTTCCTTCTTCTATATTCATGATCCTTGTTCTGTGTTTCTTTTCCTATTTTTATCAGCCTTGCACGTCCTGCCTGATAATTTTCTACTGTAGAAGATAAAGAAATATGTCTTTGCTTGTATTTATTATGCTTCAAAAAGAAAAACGAAAAGCAGCTCTTGCAATGAAGTAAGTCAACAAGACTGATTCTTATGGAATTATCAATAATAGCTCAACTGTATTATCTCACTAAAAAATGCAGATTTATTACTTTCTTCATTTTGTCTGTCAATACAATGCATTTAAAAAGATCAGAAAACTCCCATTTCTATATTGCTTGAGGCTTTCGTGCGGCCAAGCAAGTCTACTACAGTTTGGTATCTAAGCTGATAAAATTGCTATCTTCAAATATGAAAGCAGAATGGAACAACAGTAATGAAATTAATGATTGATCTTATTCATTTGGGTTTTTTTCCATCTCTGTTAATGGAAGACTGGCTTGACTACAGAATGTTTACGCTTCAAGAAGATTTACAATAGCAAAGTAATACTGATAAAAAATATGCAGACAGAATATGGTGACAGTAACAGATACAGAACTTCCAAAGGAAAACAACTTGAAAGAAGTCTTGTTTATAATATTGATCAAGCTGAAACAATTGTACTGAACAGCATTTATCAATAGATTCTTTTTGAACACTGGCTAAACACATTAGAATGTACACTTTTGTTCATCCATAGCATCAAGTGTCTTACCTGTACATCAGAATCGAACTAGACAGCATTTTTTAGTGTTCTTTACAAAGTGAGATTGTAGACATCATTTTGTACAATGTCTTTTGAGGTCAGAATAGAAGACAGGCAAAAACCTTGAAACCTACAATGAAATTCAGTTGACATTTGTTCTTAATGAATTAACCATTTACCTTGTCATCGGTTTTGTTCTGTCGTTAATGACACAGATATCATCAGGCATGGAATTTCCGTAATGCTGAATTGTGTAATAATCCAATATTTTGTCTTCAGAAGACATGAGATTAGAACCTATTCCAGCAGCTTATCCTGTTTGTAAAATAAGTAAAATATGAGAAAACAAAATATGAAAAAACAGTAGCAACTTGTTTATGTAGTTTGTAAGGTATAATGGCAGTCATGAAATATGAATGCACATCACATTTGGTCTCAGTGTACAGCAGTAAAACAAAAAAAACTCTATCATTTTAAAATTACCCTCTCCATTGAATTTTTCCATTAGTATTTCAAAAGGGTTCATTCTCAAACAGAAAATTCATGGGCTTCTTAATTAGGAACAAGATAAAAATCTTAATTAAATTGCCCTAAATAAAACTAAGTTTATAACCATAGTTTTACTCTTGATTTCAAGCAGTGGATATAACACATCATGTCTTAGAATCATTAAGAAGTAATCATTTTTATTCCATTATTAGTTCTGACATCTCTTGATAAATGTCATGTGTCCCAAACACACCTGAATGTCTCAGGAAAGTCCTCCCTTTAGAGAATCAGCCGAAGTGATCTCAGCTCTGCTGGTTAACTCAAAAACGGGCCATGTTGCTGATGGAGTCATTTTAGCTCCCAAACCATTACTTAAAGCTATTGTGTATATTCTTAGACTACTCTACAGCCTGCAATCTAAACACATCCTTTTGTCTTCCAAGCGATTTTCTTCATTCACAAGGAAGGGATTTTTTACTCCACTGAGGACTACTTGTCAGCTATGTGAGAAAACAAACACAAAAGTTTTGAGAATTAAAGGCTGAATGCATGCCAGCTTTACCTGAAAAAATACTGGATTTAATATTATGAAAATTGTATTATAAATAAAATATGCAGTGAGCACTGAGTCAACTCTAAAAAAGGTTACTCGTACACCAAGTACAATAACATTGATTAACATTGAATATTTGAACACCACCTAAAACTTAATCCAGTAAGTTGCCAGGTTACGTAGATCACTGTGATGACTACTGAAATGTTATTAGAACTGATTAGTGGAAGATTGTACTCAAGAAGCAAAATTTAAGACAAATCAAAAAATAAGCCATTAAAGAATTTAAAGAAATATTCTCAAAAGAAAGAATAATTTAATTTTTAAAAATGTAAATATCGAATATTAGTTTTTGGTTTTTTCAGGAGTTACGGGGTAGAGGAGATCAAAACAGCCCAAAAAATTTTTAGACAAAAGCTCAATTGTACTTTTCAGAGTAGCTGCTAGCTGTGAACCAAAGTGGCAGTGGGTCAGCAAAACTTAATAATTTCCTCGACTGCTCAAACTGTGTAAGGCAGAGCGTTTGGTTCCCTCTTTAGCTTCATTTAGCAGGATACTGTAAAAGCTGCTATGGATCGGGTGCAAAGTACTCAACCTGAACTAAGCATGGAGTACCCTTCAACAAACTATAAATTATAACTCCATGCTCTTTGAAATTAAAAGTACTTATTTCTTTGAGCATATTTACGGGAAGCCATTCCCAAGTAGAAATGCCAGAATTATTTCATAAAGTGAAATCATAATGCTTGGCAGCCAGATTTTGCCACGATTTAAAAAAAAAGGCTGTCTTGTTGAAATTTCCTTCTGTGCAGAAGGTCAGTAAAAGGCCTTTTCACCATTATAGTGCTGGCACTCAGTGCAAGGTGGAATTTTACTTTAAAAATTAAATAGGTTGTTACTAAGCAGAAAGTCTGGATGAAACCAAATAACACATTCAGCAAGAACGTAAACAGCTGACTAGGCAATCCTGCAAGCACTTTCTTTCTTAAAAGCCAAATTGTGTGGCCTGAGTTGATCGGGATATTGTGCAAACCAAAGGGAACTGCCCATATGAGAATGCATTCAGTTATTACATTTATGAAAGTTTTTCTGTATCGTTCTGCAACTTCCTCATGAATAAAAAAACCCAAACAATTTCTTTTTACCTGTCTTTATCTTTGTTTTAAGGAGTGCATCCTGATGAGATTTTTCTAACTGAAAGAGACCATCAACAAAAAGTCCTAGTGATAACAGGAATTATCAATACATGAACATGTGCCTGTTGTTTCCATGTATCTGTCCTGTTCTACGACCTGAACTAATTGTTTTAGCTGCTAAATATTTATTACATGAAAATGTAAAAGCTACATTTACTGCAGTTAATGACCTTTTACATTTTAAGATAGACATTCGAGTTCACGTGTTCATTCGAGGTGATTGATTTTTATATGGAGAAAAGACACCAATCACTCAAGCAGTTTCAACTAATTAGTGCCTTAATGGATGCATTTGCAAAAGTATTATCTCAGCTAAAATAATCTTCTTGCACCTTAACTCTCTGATAGTTAGCAAGGATTTCCTTAAGTAAAATTTCTCTCATTATAACGTTATGTAAATGCTGGGGGAAAAAAACCCTGCACTTGGAAAAAAAAGATTACTAACAATGCTTTATTAAAGGATAACCATTATATGTGTATGTATTTGTGATTTAAAGCATCAGGGCCTGCTATGTGTCCCAATTTTGTAGACCGTTCAATGTGGTAATTTTGGCAGGCGCTTGCCTCACCAGCCAGCCCAAAGGCGTAAGTTCAGGGTCGGGGAAATGGTCAGACTCCCTGCAGTTCAGTGGCCCAAAAACCCAAATAGAACAACCTAAGTCAAAATAGACTAGGGATTTATTAAATATATGCCTCTCTTGGATTCTGGAGATTATAAAGGTGACTTAAATCTGCATTTGTGACATCCTCTTTTCATTTTTTAACAGATTATTAGCCTTCTGGGCTGGAGGATGTGACCTTCTGCCAATGGATTAATCGGTGGGAAAAAGAAGAAAAATATTCCTTTTGGAACTCTCCAATCATTCAACCCAAGCTTTTAATAAAAAATCCATGGTTTAAGCATTTCAAATACATATTATTTACTAAACTCTATTAGCTGTGTGTTCATATTAAATATATACCTGAAGAAAATAATATATATTTTTTATTTATCAGGTACAAAAATGTATGCTCTTATTTGTGGACTGCAAGAAAACCAGATTTAAGTTTCACAAACAGTACCTTAAAAAGAACAAATTAAGATTATCCTTTTCCGAATAATGACATCAAAATCATGATGTGAAGTCAAGGGTACGTAACTTCACTTACAACTTAGCTTTGGAGTAACAGTGATAATAATTTGACTTTGCTAAATACAAAAATAATAAATGCTTTGCATCTGTACAGCACCTCTTACTGAAGCATCTCACAGCATTCAGTGTTAATTTCGTGTCATCTTGAAACCAGGAGACTTCAAACCCTATTCAAAAATTGTGAGTGTTGCTGCTGTGTATTAATTTGTGCTCATCCATCTGATTCTGCTTGCCTGCATATTTCCACAAGATAAGGAAAACAATTTCAATTTTTGTGGTTGTTATATATTATGTTATGAGAAGCATTTTTAATACAGACTCTATTCCATGGCTGGATTTTTATCACAAGATTCTAAAAAAGTATTTAAAATAAAGAAGGCTGAATATATTTTGTCTGCCTTATATCCTCATCTAGGAACCAGAACAGTATAAACCATCTTTTCCATTTCCTTTAGTACTTCTGTGTCTAGTTATGATGATCTAAAATTGCCATATTGGTTTTCAAATCCTTTTGTGAAATAAATTAATCCATTAGGCTATTTATCTGCTCAGAATTCTAGAAACCAAATGTATTTTCTCTTTCAGAGGAGATCTTCCTAGGTTCAAAAATGAAAAAATTGTTTGGAAAGGGAGTATGTCTGTGTGTGTATTAGTAATATTGAATGGTAAAATCAGTCTTTTTCCCAGAAATTGCACATAATGCTATTTCCATAAAAGAAGTCAGCTAGGAAAGCTGTACATTCTACAAGTCCTGATTCCCTTTTCCCTAGCCCAGAGGCTGAGGGAATAAAAAGTTTCAGCAGAAAGCCAGGAAAATGCAATAGAATATAATTCATTGTCAATCAACTTATATAGAACAATAAAATGTCAGCTACAATACAGGGTAATTTTAAAAATTCTGTCCAAAACTCATGCAGAGGTGATTTAGATGTAGATAATGTAGAGAAAGAAGTAATTTAAGAGGTCTTTGAATATTCAAATCTTTTTCAAATAGTTCCAACTCAGCTGTAAGCCAGGAACAAAAGAAACTGTAAAGACTGTAGCAAAATGCCTGAATCTGATCCATTTGTTATACAGAATATACCCACAACAGAAAAAAAAAGAATTACTTGTTTGGTGTTATTGCTAATAAATTCATTTCTGATTTATCAAAGTATTCAAACACATGGTAAAGTTAATAACATCTTAGTTTCTTACTGTCCCAGTGCAGTCTGAGCTGTGAAAGACATACTTTCAAATTTTTTAATAAATCAGGACAAGGAACATATTAGTAATTCTAGTTTTATAAGATAACTTGAATAAAAGGAAATAAAAGATACAGACAAAGCTTGCTTCATGAACCCACTAAGATCCAGAATATACAAGGAAAAACATTTGAAGCAAGTGATCGCTTTTTCAAATATGCAAGAGTCAAAATAATATTTGAAGGTTTTTTGTCCTGAACATTTATGAATAAATACAAAAGCTGCAGCCACAGAGTTTGTCACTTGTCCAGCTGTGTCATTTTATAGTAATCCGCCTCTTGAGACAACAAGTTCGCATAGGAGCAGAACTTCATAAGGACTTCTCCTGAAAACAGTTGTCCTTAACAAGCTTCTGAATCCTGCCTTGTGCCGTGACTCTGACACCCAGCCAGGGTGTATTTGCTTTCCAGAACACAATTGCCTCATCTCTTAAGAGATATTAGTAAGACAGGGCCAAGGGTCCTGTTCAGCCCCGCAGTTGAACTACTTAGTTTTATTGGATAGCACGACAGGGAAAAAAATGATGATTCAAGAAGTGCTGATGATAATTAGTAATTTCAAATGTTAAAAACTATGCGGTATTAGGCTCTATCGAACATCAGGCTAAACTCTTCCATTTAGCCAAAAGTTTTCAACCCATGGTTTGCTGAAGCTGAGTTCAAGTTCAACCATCATATGACAGTTTCATCAGCTGTTCTGTTATCTTTGCTAATAAGCCATCTGGCAGGGTGTCATCTTCTACTGAAAACAGGTGTTTGATCCAATTCTCATTTGTTATACTGTCAAGAAAGCATTCACTCAAGTTGGTGACTAAATTCAGGCAATGTTCTTGTACGTCAGCAGAAATTCAGGATGAATTTCAAATTAACATTAAAACATTTCCATGGTTAAAACATTTGCCAATATCTCTCATGGTGTCTCTCAACTCATCTCATTGTATCTTAAGATGCAGTTTCTTTATCTTGTCCTTGTTCTATATCCTGATTTTTACCTAATTATTATGTAATGTGCATATTTTATCTCTGTATATTGCATTCTATTCATTGCAATGCAAGAACAAAAAGTTAAATGGATGTGTTCAAGAACCTTAGATCATTGAAAAATGACTTACCTCAATAAAAATTAAAATTCCTCCCACAAAAAATTTGTTCCCTACAGCAGAATTCAGAGTTGTGACCCAATACCTGCCTAAGTTACAGCCTTCCTGGTTTTAGAAAATAGAGTTTGGATAGTTCCCTCTTTATTGTGAAATACAAAACCCAAACAGCTTTAGCTCTAAAGAAATTAAGTTCTTTAACAAGAAACAACAAACACCAGTGGCTGACTGACATTTTGACAGCTACGGTGTCAAGTACAGTGGCGAATACTGAATACACATTGAATATGGAAATAGGTGACTCTTCACTAAAAGGCACACCACAGTTATTGCCATGATCACTCTCAACAAGAGCACATGCCAACATTATTCCATTGTGAATCCTAATTATAAAAAAACTGCCATGTCATAATACAAAATTTTTTTTCTTAACTTTTATTTTATTCTTTGGCATACATGTACAACCTGACCAAAATTAATAGTACTTTTGTTTGACTACAGTGAAACAAAGAAATACCTGTATTTGTAAGTGTCCTGTGGGCCCTTTCCTACTTGAGAAAAGCGCCATCAGAAATCCTTCTTGACGATAGGTGAAAAAAAATATATCAAACTAACTTGCACCTTTTTCCCCTATGACTTGACATCACAATGTGTTGTGCCTTTGTAAAGATGTAAGTACCAAAAGAAGTTGAAGGTTTCTTAGTGTGAGCAACGCCTGAAATCATGATATGACTCTTCTAAGCCCTTCATGTAGGAAGTGGCATTATTTTCAATTCATTTAACTTTCTATTATAAAAAATAAAATCAAGAGGCTTATCTTTTCAAGAGCTGTACTTTGTATCAATGTGATTTTCAAGTAGGGAAGATTATCACTGTATGATTGACTAACGGGTTACAGAAATAATGTCATAAGGCTCTGGTCCATTATACCACTGAAATACAACCCAAATGATACGTAGCAGTGACTCGTACCTTCTCACAGTCTGATGCTCCATAGTGTTCCCAGGATGAGGTCTAATAGCTGTGCTTGAATTCTTTTCTGTTCTCACCACCACCACCACCCACAAGTCATTGTTCAGTTCAATCCTATTTTATTAACTGAATTTTGCTGTGTTTCTTTGTGTATTGGGTTTTTTTTTTTCCTACAGCTACCCAAAATTCCTTAGTTCCTAAAAAGTAAACAAGATGAATCATAGAATCATAGAATC
>VZSC01017830.1:0-29539 GCA_013398225.1 Steatornis caripensis | reverse complement strand
CTCCGCGGGCGCTCAGGCAGCCGGGCGGCCGCTCCCCTCCGCGGGGCTGCGGGCGGCCGCGCTTGCCCTGCTTCAGCCGCCTGGGCAGGGAGCAACTTGGGCGGGCGCAGGGCACAGGGTGCCCGGGGCCGCTCCGCCGAGGAATTCGGGCGGGGGGCGTCTTGCAGGTTTTCTCCAGATTTTCATCGGTCTGGGAGAAAAAAAACCCACAACTGTTTGGCGAGGTTTTGTTTAGCATGCTACAACTTACCTTCTGCTAATGGTCGATAATTACCTCCCTGTGAAATGTGGATTATTTTTTCTGAATCAGATATCCCGCCATCTGTATAGAGCACACACAGACACGTATGTATTTTCCCTGGTCTGTTCTGAAGCTAGACATTTTTTTATGTATTTGAAAATTACAGGACATTGACCACGCTAGTGTTTTACTGACACATTTAGAATGTGAATGGTTTAACAAGAGATGCAAACAAAACTGTTTTTCTGTAAAGGCTCAAAGCCTGAGCTAGCAATTTTTAAAAAATGGTGCATATCTTCTGCAGAAATTATGTGGTTAGTTACTGTTATCAGTTAAGTAGTATAATAAGGGCTTCTATGCATATACATTATATCCTATTTTATAAATACAAATTGTGTAAATAACAATTCTTGTTTAAACTGTAGATAACAAGTAACTGAGCAAATCCTGAATTGGTGCTATTTACATTTATTACTAATATCAACTGTTACTCTCAAGTTTATTTGCACAAAAATTGGGAAAAGCACAAAGGAACAGAAATCATCCTGAAAGACGTTTATTGTTAAGAGGAGGTTGGATGCAGTTGTCTTGTGGAGAGGTGAGATGATGACTTATGTATCACTTTGTCAAGGAAAATCAATTACCGTGCGTCAGAGGAGGGCCAGGCATTCCTTCTTCCACGCTCCCCATAATGCCGATAGGTACGATGGGTGCAGAATTAATACTGTAGGCAGCGGGTTTCTAATGGCTAGGAATTTCTGGTCAATTAAATCTGGAAGCACTCATGAACTTTGGGTTTGTTTGGTTTTCTGCCAATACTGATCAAGATGATATTTGAGTATTTCTCTTGATTTTTAAAAATCTTTTTTTCATTATCTGTGTAAGTGTTTACTCAAGAATATGGGTAAGATACTTGTGGGTGTACTGGTCTTTAAGGAAAAGTGATCTAATAGGATCTAGCAGTGATCTAATAGGCTACACCGAATATGTAGCTTTTGGGGCTACCTAGCTTGTGCGTTACTCTGCCAGGGGTAGTTCTCAGAAAAATGTAGGGAACTTTTTTACTATTTTCAGTTTTTATTACAGGGCAAGCAGGCAAATATAAAGGCATAGCCACAAGCTTCCTGTTCTGAATCTTCTTGGTGACACTGGCAAACCAAAGTCATACAATTTTTGCAGGCCTCACTCTCGTGCGTTGGCTTGAAATGGAGAGTTGGAATATACAAGGAATATGGGGTTTCTCCATGTTGAGTAACATTCAAAGTAAAACTGCTTGGTTTTCCCTGCCACCTATCATCATAGCGTGTATTTCTGATCTTACGTTGCAGAGTCTGTTGAATGGATTAATGTGTTACAAACCCGATGACCCAATTGAATATTTGGAAAGCTGTTTGCAGAAAGTGAAAGAGCTTGGAGGGTCAGAAAAAGTGAAATGGGACACTTTTGTCAGCCCCGAAAAGAAGACCCTGCCTCCACTTAATGGAGGACAATCCAGGAGGTCTTTTTTCAGGAATGGTAATGTATTAAGTATAAACATGATTGTATTTCTTGTGCTGTGGGTGGTTTTACATCCACTACTGAATTAGTTTATACTGACTTCTGTAGCAGATCATGCCTCATTCTGATTTTCTTAGGCAAAGGACTCAAGGATTCTGTTTGCTTGCGTTTTGGCATCTGTTTTTCTCCTCCCGTAACGGATGCTATGCAGGAGAGGAAACGGTGATCATTTTGCAGCCTAATGATGGATGTTTGCTTTGGAAATGTTTAACACATTAGTGGAGTGATTTCTCGTGTCCTACGTAAAACATTTGCAAAGATGATAAGGGCAAAGTCGACTCGGTGCGCTTGGTTTACATTTTCGGTTGGTCCTTATGAGGGACGTACATAACAACTTCAATGCAGTTACACTAGGCTGTTTTTCTAGTTCGTCTTGGAGCTATATGCTAATATACCAAATACAATGTAAATGATAAACAGAAAAAGGTGCGTCTCATCAAATCTAAGCAAATGTCATACCAATACCTGTAATTATTTTATTTGTAATGTTAACAGAGTAATTAGCTCATCTTTCAGTTGCCATAGTTATTCTTCCTTGCCATGCAGCATTTGATTGAACTAATTAGCAAGAATACTATCTCTGCCTCTGTGTACAACATGTATCACTGAAAGAGTTCTTCTTAATAGTACTGGTTATCTTCACAATACAACGCTTCTCTTCTCCGAGGCCGCTGCTGAACTCTGGGTGTCATGGGCAGATTTTCAGGGCAAAGCTGACGTGCTTGTAACAAAACACCGAAGAAAACTGACTGCTAGTGGTTCCAATTTAGTAAATCAGCTAAATAGAGACAATGAATATTTAATATAACAACAGCAGCACATTATAAACTTAGGAGACATTTTTACTTTATGTTTATTTATTATAGTTATTTAGAACTGTGTACACAATAGATTTTGAGTTTTCTGTGTATTTCCACAATTCCCAGTTTATCTTACTATTTTACAGTGATGCCTGATAACTCTAACTTCCCATACCGACGGTATGACCGACTCCCTCCGATCCAACAGTATTCAATAGAAAGTGACACAGACCTCTCTGAAACTGCTGAGTTAATTGAGGAGTACGATGTATTTGATCCTGCGAGGCCTCGACCAAAAATTATCCTCGTCATAGGTATGAAGGCAGAATAATTTAGACCAGAATTTATCTTTGTTACTTTGCCTTGTTATTTGTACTGCAAGTACATTGAATGCTTATATGTATTTAAATACAGTTTTTCGTTCTGCCGTATCAAGTGGTGCAGCTCAATTAGAGTGTATCAGAAAGTAAAACTGTTGGTGCTGAGGATATAGCATCCCAGCTGTGAGCGTTTTAGGAGTTACAGTGAGCACCTGTGGTCATGTTCTGTGGACTGGATGCCCACTAGCAGCTGGAGAGCTCATGTTTTTCTTATGGAGCACTTTTGCCAGTTTAATCTAAAATGAACCCGACTCGCATATTTCAAAACAGCTTCACCGTGTGAACCAAAGTGCGCTTCCCAAGCGTGCTCCGGATCTGAACTAAAACACTGTCATAGATGTACTCAAAGCTGCTCACAAAAAAAGATATTTAAAAATATTGGATGAGCCAGCTCTAAAAAGTGACAGGGAAGTGTTGTCCTCTACATTTAGAACCTTGAAAACTGATCAGTATGTCCAGCTGGAGTGAGTGTACATGGTCCCTAGTTCATTGCATTGATAAATTAATCCCTAGATCTATTTGGCAAATGAATCCTGTGCCATCTTCAGGGAGAGTGAGCGATCAGTTAGCATTAGTTAACTGTGCTCTCTCCTCACGTTCTCTCGTGTGCTGTTTAGTGTCCTTTCTAAGCAACTTGTACTTTCCACCTTCAGACAAGCACACTAGTTATTAAGAAATAGCTGCAGTTTAAGTCTAAATAATTTTATTCTGTTTCTGAATTTAAGTTCTTTGAATGAGTTCCCTTGTCATCTGGAATAGCTGTCTTTCAAATTTTTACCACCAGGCCTAATTCTCTTGATTTTCTTGACTGTTTAAATAGTTACAGCACAGGTGCCAGGTGATGGAGAATCCCATTTTTAGTCTATAAAGCCTTGTTCATATTAAAGAAAGATACTGCTTCGATAACAGAGAATAGTGTGTAGTATAGTAGAAGAGAATGGAAATGTCTTCTCTGTGTTATAGAGTGGGATCTCTAAGAACAGCATGTCCTCTAGGCTCTGCATACAGCAGTTCTTGGAAATGTGATATTGGAATATATTGAAAACAGAAAACCAGACATTTTGCTAGATATTTGTGGTATGCCAACACAATTGCATAGGCATTTGAATTTTCTTAATCTTTTATTTCGGAATTACAAGTCTCTTCGTGCACCATTGATCTATAAAGCTTGCATTAGATGGAGAAATAACGCATGCCTTTCTTAAACCTTAATTAATTAGCTAGCCTTCTGTTTCACAAAGGAGAAAACCTGGCTCATTTTCAGTGACCACAGAAGGCTCTTAATGCATTGAAATCCATGTAGCTCTATTGCAGCAGTGATGAATGAAGGTTTGATGTAGGTGAAATAAAGAGAGATTGACTTTCACCTCTGGAACTGAGTGCAGGGGTATTTGAAGTGAAATTGTTGAACGCCAGCATACAGTGAACAGACCGTGGATTTTACAGAGCTTTTCTTTTCCCCCATTTATATAGGGAACGTTGTAAACATTCCACAAAGGCTATTTTAAGGCATATTTTCCAACTGAGTTTCTCTGTATCTGTCTGTTATAGTGTGATGATAGAAACACAATACTCTATGCAGCTTAGCAGCTACTGTCCAATTTTGTACAGTATCAAGAAAATTTCACCTACATTCAACTTTCTGTAGAGAAAGCACATAAAAACACACACTGGAAAGAAAAAAAGAATAACTAATATACTGAATGAAAGAGAGAAAATGAAAAAAGTGTACTATTTCAAGAGACAAATATTGTACACAAAAAATGTGTTGCATATTTTTCAGTTTGCATAAAGTGCCACGGAACACTTCAATTAAGGAAGCTATTTATGTCTAACTAGGGATAACTAACCGTGCTGCCTAGCTCAGTAGTGGTCCCATTCATTGTTGGGAACTGAAATTAATAGAAGGTAAAGACCTGTCTACTTCACATATTAGGTGAACTTTTCTTTAATAATGCATTAGCCCAAGATCTTTTTTAATGCTTCCATAAAGGTTTTTACAACTTCTTTGCTTTATTAAATCTATCATCCAAGTATGAATGAACCAAGTAGCTCCAAGGCAAAGAGAACGTGCTTATAAAGGTGGAGGTTTTGTTCTTTTTCTGTGTTTGCAGAAAAGTGTTCTGGTGAAATGTAAAGCTAGAAAGCTGCAAAGTGAGTATGTGACTGGATTTTAGAAAAATCAGATTGAACCAGCCAGGATGGCACACATCTGAATCACTGGAAAATTAAGTTTCTAACATCATTGTAACACTAGGAAAGTAGATTGTGTTTAAAAATGTGCTTCCTAACATATTTTGACAAACACATTTTTATTGTTGATGCAGCCTGAATACAAAAATCTTAAAAAATTAATTACCTGGTGTCATTAGCCCCATAGTTCAGTATGTTTTTAAACTGTACTTCATTAAAAATATTAGTTAATATTAAAAGAATACATTTTCCTTTTATAATCAAGGTTTAAAGGATAGATCAAAGACAGGGCTGCCAGCAGTCAGCTGGCCTGTTGATTTCTTAAATCCAGTCCACAGCTAGATTTTAAAATCGGAAGTCTAAAGAAATCTTATTATTACATGATTTTGTTTTGAATTTACAACAATATAAGCAAAATTGAAATGTTGACCTTCCATTGACAAAACTAGATTAAAACAACTGCTTTAGTAAAGCTTTTTGGGCATCCAAATCTTCACTTGAAACCAGTTAGCAAACATAATTTTAGATGCAACAAATATTTCCTAGTCTAGACATCTAAGAAATATATAAACTAATCATGCTTTTCTTGAATAATGTATAATCTCAGAATAAGTGAAAAGAATGAAAAACCAAAGTGATTTGATTTTCCTTTCTTGTGAACAGTTTGTCAGTATGATTTATCAAAGAGTCAGGAATCGATATATAGTTCAATAAGTTATAATGATTTGCTGTGGGAAATATTTTTGCCCTATCACTTTTCTCTTATTTTATTACCTGAATGTTTCCCCTTAGATTGTAAATGGATAATCCCAGCCTGCTGTAAAGGGATATTTTTGGATTGAGAAAAAAAATGTCTGAGAAGTTTACGAACATTAAAGCAGATCCTTTTTTAGGGTTTTTTTTTGCTTGCAAATCTAAATTGAAAGAACAGAGGTGTGAAACTGCACATTTTTTTTCTGCTTCTCTTTAATGGCACAGCAAAGCTCTGCCTAACAGGAGTGTAAAGTCTATCATCTACTTGGTTTAAAAAAGGTTTTTTTCAGCTAGTTTACGTTTTTACAGAGAGAGTTTTTTTCAAGTAACAGTTCTATTTTTCTGACATCTTTTCTATCTCTACTGGAATAGGGGTACTATTTTCCTTGTAAAATTTTCTAATTCTTCACGTTACCTATATGTTCTGCATCTCTGTTGTTTCTGGGGTGCAACATAGTCTGTTTCAAACTTGTCTTGCGTCTTCAGGGAAATAAACTGGATTTCCTTTCTTGGAAGTTTTATATCTGCAGGAATCAAGCACAGCATTGGCTCTAGTGTATTTCATAAACCCATTGCTCCAAAGCACAGTCACAACCCACCACCTCTTTTTTCCAGTAGTTAGGATTATTGCCAGTAAATGAAGCCACATAAATTCACAGTAATAAATGTTACATGTATGTATGAACACACATATACACAAGGTACAATATTTATATGTTATGCTCATTAGCTTGCAATACGTGGCTTTATACAGAGAGAGGATTGCTTATGGAAATCTTTACACAGAGTGAGTAGCAAGTAAGAATCCTATTCATTCACTTGGCAAAATCTGCTCCGTACAAACTGGCAGCAGTCATCAAACAATCATCTGCACTTCGTGCTATCATTTTCATCTATGTAAGAAAAAAGGCACTGGGAATCAGTTACTCCAAATCTACTACCATGCCACATTACAGAGAACCTGTAGTAAACTGTAAACTACATGGAATTATCTTGTTTGAACATTTGTATCAGGTACTTTTTTGATACAGGAGTGAAACACAATGTAAGGTTTGGTGAAATGCATTTGTCATGGGAAGGCTGAGCATGCCATCAGAGGGAGCAGGGAGAGCCAAAGCAGAACTGCTTTGTAGCCACCTTAGTGGAGGAGATGATTCCTAGTATGTCGGATGCTTGCGTATCTACAAAAGGGAAACATCCTTTATTCTGACGAAGAGGATAGCTAAAGTGTCTATGAAAGAAGGAGTTCAACCTGAAACAACTACGCCTGTCTAAATCACCTAGAAGAACAGAATAGCTGTAAGACCTAACACAATCTGCCAAAAGAAGAGAGAAAGCAGTGCCTTTTTAGGAGAGAAACAGCAAGAATAAGGGAAAAATATTTTCCAGTTGTAACCTTACTGTACAGAGATAAAATATAGTTTTTCTTTCATTTCTTTGCTTGTGTGTTTTATGAACATCTGTAGGTGTATGGCTAGTTCGATGTTACAGACGCTTATATTTGCGTTTGTCTTAATCTGGCTTGATTTAAGCATTATTTAAACTAATTGGATAACGATAAAGCCTTTTTTTCCCCAAGAGTGTAACTAAATTGTGGGCAGGGTATGGGAACACCTTAACCATAATGCAGCTTCCCCTGTGCATTCTCTTCAAATGCGTCCCGATCTGAGCTACAAACGCCAGGTGGAGAGTTACCATCACAGCATCAGGGGTACAGAAGAGTTCCTGGTTTTAGGTGACACTGAAAGCTCTCTGGCATGTAATATGGGGGCACAGGTTTGAACCTGATTACACAGAGTGTCATAACCATATATGAAGCAATACTGTAAAGCTTATCCTGTAGTCAAATCTGTGTTAATTATATAAATGCCTAAAAGCGATTTATGGGAATAATACAGGTAATATAATAAAGAGTACTAACAAGAAGTATTCATATTTATTTACAAGAAGTATTCATACTTACTTCCATTGCGTTGCTGTGTTTTTTAAAGTTCATAGAAAATGTATATTATATTTTTAATAAATCTTAATTCTTTCTCTTTTGAAATAAAATTCACTGTTCCCACACGCAATTCCACCAGATATAGCTACTTAGTGTTGGGAATTAATATCAAAACATTTGTTTCGGTTTTGCTTTGTTATGCTATTCAGTAACATACACTTTTCTATATATAAACATATTTTTATGAAAACGATTCCCTATTTTTACGTACTGGATTCTAGTTTCTCTGTTCCTCATAATGTGTCCTTTTAGTTCAGACGTAGTCTGATTTTTTTTTTTTTTTTACATGTATTCTTGCTTGTGTTGTCCAGCTGACCTTCACTTCAGCATTCCATGCTAGGTAACGTAGCTGTTTTCTGTGATTTTGCTGCCTGTTCTGCCTGTGCTCTATTGAAGGGTCTCTTTATTCTTCAAGTTGTGCAGCAAGCTGAACCTAACAAATTGCTTCTCTATCAGATGCTTCAAGCATCAATACCAGAAATATGCACAGTTCAATAAAAGTCCTTGTACCAAATCGCTATGGAAACATCTCAGCTGATTATTTAATATTTTTGTGTATTTTAAAATTGGAAAACCTCAGAACTCATGCAAGCATATTTAGGAGCAGATTTTGTTAGTTCCATTTCATGACTAGTCCATTGATTTCATTGGTTTATTTAACCAAGTCTGATTCTTTCTGACATGAATATGCTTCAGACTATTTGGCTCTACCTTTGGATTCACAGAGTTCCAGAAGGGACCAGTTCATTTGTGTCTTCCTCTACATCAAATCAAGAAAAACTCCTTTCCAGGAACAGCTTTAGAATGAGGTCAACCCCAAGAGAACCTATTTATTTTTAACTTGCAAGTAGATTTGTATTTTTTTTTTACTTCATTTTACAAACGTTACGATTTATGATCATGTAGATGAGACCCATTTCTAAATGGCTGGTAACAAATCATGCAACTACAATATTTGCTCTAATAGTAGTTGGAAAATTGGTGCCAATAGCAAAGGTTTCACATGTGACTGGGTACTTCAGATGGAAAGTTAATTTAATGTTTTGCTTATGATTACCAATAGGTGGCCCAGGAAGTGGTAAAGGAACACAGAGTTTGAAAATAGCAGAACGTTATGGATTTAACTACATATCAGTTGGTGAATTATTAAGGAAGAAGATCCACAGCACAAGCAGCAATAGAAAATGGAGTCTAATTGCCAAAATAATTACGACTGGAGAACTGGCCCCTCAGGTACAGCGTATTGTGTGCTAATGTTTACTTTTGAAAGATTTGTACATGCTATATTAATGTGCACCATCAAGAAAACCTCCTTTACAATATTAAACAAATAACTTCTTTTCTCCATGAAAGGAAACAACCATAACTGAGATAAAGCAGAGATTAATGCAGATCCCTGATGAAGAGGGTATAGTGATTGATGGATTTCCCAGAGATGTTGCCCAGGCAATCTCCTTTGAGGACCAAGTAAGAGACTGTTTTTATTCTTAAAATAACCTACATATTTCTACAATAGTTAAGCTTCTTGAAATCATCAGTAAGATTCTAAGAAAGACTAGGTATTATTTCTAACTGAGCATTGCTATTTAAATCTTTGCAAGTACGTAATTACTGGTTGACAAAAGGTTATTCTTTTGGTTTATGTTGTATTATGCTCTGTCTGAAGACAGAATATTTTGTAAAAAGACAATGTGATAATATAGCCAATAATCCAAGCCTCCTGTCTCAGAAATGGAAATCTTCGCAAGATGAAGAAGAAAATAACATCAGATCTAATGATTAATATTTTTTGTATCTTAGTGATTTAGAAAGGGAGAAGACTTATTTCCATATCTATTTGTTCAATTTAATCTGCATTAAGAGAAGCATACTTAAATCAATGCATATCTTCACAATGCTTTTAATCTCAAATTTATTACCATGCATTGAGAAGGCTGGACTAAAACGAGGGTTAAAACTGCCTATGTTTTGCAAGCTTTTGTAAACCAGAAAGGATGCTCCTTTTCTAGAAATTTTACATCATTTTGGTTATTCTAAACTACAGTTCTAAGGGTTAGTCTGCTAAGGGTTAGTCTGTTCCTGAGTTCTGTTCACATGCTGTTTTCATGTGTGTATTTTAAACTAATCTAAAAATACTTAAATTCAGTGAAAAACCAAACAAGTTATGTCATTTTCTGATCAAGCGCTGTCAACGTAACTGTTTTGGTCACAGGTAAAGGTTGCAGTTTCAGTGCTGAATTTTTAGAGTGCCCTTCACGTGGGCTGTTTCAAAGTCCTTCACAATTGCTGGTGTACTGCACTTTCTTTACTTTGAATTCTAAGTGGCATTGCCAAGACAGAAGTAACAAAAGAAAGCAGCTAACAATGCACTTCATTAGTGTGCTTTTATAAGGTATTATTTTGGCCAAAATTTAGAAGACTGAATTGAGGAAATTAAAGGAAACAGATAAAATAATTATTACAGAAAATAGCCAATGACTGCCAGATATATCCCCTTGTAATTAACAGAAGAGAAGATTAACTATTTTATAAATGAAACAGCAGAAATTTAGGCTTAATGGTCATTTCCTTGTCTCATTTTTTTGTCCATTATATTGTGCGATAGTGTGACTTAAGTGCTATAATTTTGTGCTGGAGTTGTGCTTGATGACAGAATGGGGGATGTGAAACTGGAGGAACTGACAGGAGTTAAGTGCTTCAAGTTATCCTAGGGTCAGGTTCTCCTTCTACAAAGGAAAAGCAAATAAACAACACTTGAGCACCCATCATAGGGTCCATTAGTAATACCACTAAGAAGTGGAGTCCAGGAGGTAACAGAAAAAGCTCAGGCGATACGGCGCTGTAGAAGGGGTGAAAGATGGACACTATGTTTGGTACATGTTTAAGCCCTCCCTTTGCACTGTTCTAATATGTTTTTGTAGTATTTCCTCATTTAACTTGAAAAATTCCCCTCTGCCGGCCTGGTTAGTTCTTGTTGACTATGGAAATCTACATCGAAAAAAGACTGATAGAATGACAAATGATAGAAATCCTAACTTAGGCTCCTTTTTAGTATGTGCTGTTGCTTCAAGGATGCTGTAGATTGGTCTCTTTTTTTGTTTTTTTTTTTTATTTACAGAAATCAGAGGATGCATTTAGTCATTTCAGACCTGACTATATTCTCAGAGAGTTCCTTTGTTTTCAGTCTAATAGGATTTACTAAAACACACTCCTCAAGGCCTGATTCTGCCTGAAAGATAGATGACTATCTGAGTCTCTAAAAAAATCTCGGAGAACTTCATATAGGGGGCCACCTTTCAATCTTCTCTGTTCTAAAATAAATATGGGAAAGGAAAGAAGGAATTGTAGAACTTTCATAGGAGCACAGGAAAGAAAATTTGGTCTGTTTAGGCTCCCCCTTTTTCACCTTTCTCTGCAGCTGACCTCTTATATGAGCCTATCTAAGGCGATGGAAATAAGTGTACAAAGGATGTACATATTTCAACATACATCTGTTTAATCCTGTGGGATATGTTCAGTACTTTATCTTGGATTTATTTTTTTAAGAAATAAAATATGCTTGTTGTTTCTTTAAAATTCTCTGTTTAGTAAGCCATAACGCTGCACACGTAAGTAGGAAGGTCTTGTGGTAAGGAAAGGGGACTATCAGCAGACGTGGCACCCATCTTCTTCACAGGATGAGGCAGACAATAATCCATGGCATGTCAGGTTATTTACATTAAACATGCTAGAATTTTTAAGGCGCTCTGAGATCCCTCAATGGAAAGTGCAATTGAGTTGTGGATAATTCAGTAATTAACTGTTGTGATAATTTGTGTAGGTCTGCAGTTAAAGATGCTTGAGTGTTTTTCACAGCTTAGAAATGTTATAGCTTTCTTGCTAGCGGTGTGTAGAACAGAACAGAATTGTTCTCATGAGCCAAAAGTGACAAGATGAGAAATAATTAGTTGAAATTTCAGCAAAGAAAGTTTTGATTAAAAAGTAAGACACTTCGTAATTAGAAGATGTATTAAGCAATGGAACGTCCTTCTGAAAAAAATGGTGAAATCCCACAAAATGCAAATAGTCAAATCACATTATTCTGTAATACGTACGCCTATTCTTACAAAGACATCCCCTGTAGAACACTGAGATCTGTTGATGAAAAGTTCCGAATAAGAACTAATTTTTATTGTTATCATTAATTTTGTCACAGGTGAATACTTATTCTTGCAGACGGTCCCTTTAAAACCATTACATGCTTATGTACCTGAAAAAAGCAGCAAAGGTTGTATGACACAAGCCATTTCAAAGGTTATATTTAGCGGAACTGCCAACAGACGGGTGAAGTAGGAGTTACGATTTATTTAACTGTTTTCCCTCATTCATGATGCCTTCACAGCTGTTAATTGTTTTGATTACAATGGTTCTAAAATGCAATTGTGTGCTTTCGAACAGTGACTTTACATTATTATTTGTTCCACAAAGCAGCTAAAACACTTTTGGGGTTTATGTTGTAAATTAAAGTAATGATGGTAAGTTTGTATAAGAATAAATAGAATATGCTGGCTTTCTCAGATCTTTCAGCCATATAGGTTACAGAGTAGATACCTGTGGAAAGAACGAGCAGCAGTGACAAGGGTGACTGTTCATTTATCCTTTGTCATTTGAGTATTTTGGGCTGGTTATTCATCTCTAACCCCATGGAAGCTTGAAATAAAGAAGCATTCGTTTTAAAAGTAGCTTTTTACACTGTATAGCCTTTCTCCTTTGCCCTTGCTTACGCAGACAGAAACAAACTCCAAGAATATATATAATAATACCAAAAATAAATTGAGGGGGGAAGACTGTGAAGGACAAGTTATTAAACTGAATGGAAATAGAGAGGAGTAATACAAGATATTGAGAGAGTAGGTAAGGCTGGAACAGAGACTCAATAAATGTGAGGAAAATAGGAGGTCTATAAACAAAACAGGCTACAAAAACCTAACATCATTATAGGTCAATAAAGCATGTCTGGCCTTTATCAGTTGTGAGAAGTCTATACTGTTTTGTTACCCATATGTTGTTCCTCTTTGTGAGGCATGAAGCAGTGGGGTCAAGAAAGTATCTGGACCCAATGTCACATAAAGGGCCAGGAAGTCAAAACTTGGACTAGATGTGATCTGGCCACAGCAGTCACTGAAAGGTGGACCAGGAGAGAGCCTGTACAGTTTTTGGTCTAAGCCATGTCATCTCCCCTTTCTCCACTAGTGCATGTTGTGGAGAGTAGATGATGAACAACTGAAATGCAAGGCACAAAGGGCATAAAATCTGTTTTGCTCCCAAACACTAATACTACAGTTCCCTGAACATTGTTTACTGAACCTTTTTGTATATAATATTACATGGCTTTCACCAGTAAGAACTGTGTGGAGTTATTGTAAAGATAAACTAATTTATATTGGAAATAGTTCTCCATATTAGTAGAGGAAAAGGAAAACGTCAGATTTCTCCTGCAAGCACATGTAAAATATAGCTGTGCTGTGTTTGCACACATCTTTAATGTAACAAATTATTTGTACTAAAATAATCCCTTCAGTGTTAAGGCTCACATAGCTGTTAGTGAGACTTGACAGTACTTCCAAGTTTCATAATCCCTTAGTTTTGTGAAAAAATCATGAATACATATATGTCTGAACTCTAGTTACAATACTTGGCCTGCATAATGTTCTAGTGTAGAAATACACAATGATAATGAGTTCTTGCTGAAGTTTGCTTGTAATCGCTCTTGGTACTACCAGCACATTTTTATCCCTTTGACTAATCCGGAAGCTGAACTTTCCTCTGGGGAAAAATGTTATTTTTAGTAAACAAGTCAAAGCAAACCAACTTAGGCTCATGTTCCCAAACATAGGTATAGCTAAAAGATGACGATTTCTTCCTGTGGACAGTAAGTTCTCAAAGTGGTAGTAAGCAGAATTGTATTAAAACATATTGCATCTCAATGACTGAACCGCCTAAGATAAAGCAATGTATCATTTGCATCACTGAAGTATTTCTCTCTCTGCTCAGATCTAGAAACCAGAAGTAACAAACACTGCTTCCAAGCAGCAATATCAATCTGGAATAAGTGAATTATAAAGAACTTTACACATCTGAGGAATTTTACATTTGAATTAAAGCTGTTCTCCCCTCTCTTTACTGAGTTTTGTTAGTATCACTGTTCCTATCATCCATATGCTTTGAGCAGGAAAGAAGCATCTTAAATGCATCTTAAGGATGGCTTCAGTGATGCTTTCAGATTTTCAGAAGTATTTGGCAACCAGCAGCAAATCTGCCATTCTGGTCACTTACTTACACCAGCTTCATTTCTTGATGGTCAGCTATTCATTGCAGACTCATTGCAGCCTGTGAGAACTCATAGCCGTAAGCACTGCAGTTTTCTCTCAACTTCTTATATGAGATGAAATAAGGCTGTATTTTTCTCTCTGAAGACTGAATACATGATATATAACGTCTCTTATTGGAAGTCTTGGATTGTTGCCAAATCCTGACTCTCTCATTCCTTAATTCCAGAAAGCGGAGTCAATACTGCCAACAGTTTTGATAACGGTACTTTTAATAAAGCCCTGAAGTCATGTGGCTGTGAGAATCTCAGCTCTCACTTTAAAACAAAGTTTCCAGCAGTCATGGTTGTGGAGAAAAAAATGTAAACATGAATTTTAATGTCTTAAAAGCAAATAGAACTTCCACTTCATATATTTGTTTTAAATATACGATAATTTCTGGACATTGATAATTTTGAAGTCCTTCTGTGTAGTAGCACATATTTAATACTGATTTATTTAGCCTTTCAGTTTGAGCCTAGGCATAAAGCTGTCCTAAACCACAAATTTCTAAGGTATCCATGATCACTGCTGAATGCAAATACTAGAAAGGTGTTTAGATTCCAGGCACACATTCAGAAATGCCAAGGAGAAAAATGCTTTATTTACCATCAACCTCTCAGCTTGAAATTCAGCAAGTCACCTACAGTACCAGCATGCCCAAGCATACTAAAAATCTTCCTCTTCAGTAACACTGTAATGCAATGCCTCCGACCGGTGTATTGAACTCAAATGACTTGCGAAGGAGAAACTGCAGTTTGACTTTCTGTGTAACCTCTCACATGGCGATAACTATTTACTCTTCCCAGGAAAAACAGTTTCTCGCTTCAGTATTTTCCAGTTAATTTCAATTACTGCTTTCATTTGGTTTTTTTTTTCCCCCACTTTCAGTCATTCATGCATAACTTTCCTTCTGATTTCAGTAATTCCTTCACCAACATTAACCTTGTTAGTTTCAGTAGAGTGACTACAGATGAAGTTGGCTTAAAATATATTAATTGTAAGTTTTGTTAATAGTTAAATGAAATGTGGAACAGGTATTAGAATTAATGAATATTAATTAATGAATATAATATAATTTCCAAAAGAGAAAGACTGTTTTTGTAGAAATTATCTTAAAAATATTTTTGTATTATATGGCCTAGGTGACAAGACTATATTTGAAGAAGTAAAATCTTAATTTAAATAATAACCAGAGGCAGTAAATTTTATCTGATTTTTTGTTTTGAATATTCTTTAAAGTATTCGTAAACACACTACACCTACAAAGAATAACAAGTTCATCTTGGCTGTGATTCGAGTTAACTTTTTAACTCCCGAATATATTGCTTGTGAAAATTATAAGAATTAGTTGTGCTAAAGTAGAACAAACTGTGTAGATGGCACAACATAGGATGCTGGGAAAAACTGTTCTGTCCTCTCACAGCCTCACAGGCTAAGGACAGCAGTTCTGTTCCTCCAAGTCTGATACTTAAACGTCCAAGCAGAAACAATGCCTGCAGTCCCCTCAAAGTTTGACACTGGTGTTTGTGGCCAACTGACCCATAGCACTCCGACTGCCAAGCTCTGCAAAGAGCGTCTCAGAAAATCTGCTCTTTCACTGGCAAGAGTGTGGGCTCCAGAACAACTAGTAAAATGAATGTAACCTTTCTGTGAATCTTGTTAAGGGGAAAAGATCTGTTCTTTGCAATAGCTTTTTGTTCTGGTAAAGATATTTTTTCTGCATCATAGGCCTATGTGTTTTCTTCATTTATTTGCCTCCTCAACTTGCATCTTCCTTTTCCCAAATCTCCACTTCATTGTTCCAGGCTGGTAAGTCTCAGATACAGTCCTCTACTGGATATATGTACCCAGTCATCTGTATGAGGAGTGGGAGGGCTAGCACATCAGCAGTCTACATTGCTGTGGTTCCTCTCATTAATTCTCTTTGGCCCTGTGAGTTTTACATTGCTTTCTTAAAGCCAAGCCTGAACATGAAGCCTGTGGAGTAGTCTTAGCATTGTCTGTCTTCTTCCCTGGAAGCTATATCACTCTCCTGGAAAAGGCAAGCAGTCGTTCAATTTTCTGCTGGGTAAGAGACCCTAGACCTCAGATTTCCCATTTTTCTGGACAAGGGCTTTTCTCTCCTAGCCAAACTAGCCAAAGGAGAGCTCAACCATTGCTGGTCCTTAATCCTCAGGAGAGGACCTGATGATCTAAATTCAGAGTGGATGGAGGTGCCTGCTGAGCAGTTCTAAACCAGATGTCTGCTTAGACCTTTCTTTATAGCATTAGCATTAGTGTTTACAACTATAGATTCCTATCGACTAGCTGCCCTACACAGGTTAAAATCTGAATCAGTTCTCCCCAAAGACACCTGCCTCTCTCAATAAATTATTAGGGAGCCTGATTATATAGTCTGGGCAATTTGCTGGAAGCTTATTTCTGGGGCAACGTGAATACTGTTCAAAAGCAGTTACCAGAAAAATTCCTATCAAAAGGATTCATTCTTTGATGGCATGATTCGTGATTTTGCCTTTCTAAAACAAGAAAAAACTATGCAAACAGTCTAGTAACCCAGCAGAGACGGAACTGTAAAATTCAAATCAGTAACTACAAGGGAGAGCACCCATACAATGAACATAAACTAGCTTGCTAGTAACATTTACGAATTAGAATAAAATGTGGTTAAATTAATGACAATTGTTCATGAGCTGTCACAGTTAAGTTTTCTCAGGAGTATCTAGTAGAACACACCAGAAATTAAGAAACAGAGCATTTTTGTCTTTTGCCTAATGAGGAATAACGAGAGAAAGTGTAATCATCTAATTTCTAGTAAACAACCACGCTGATCTCACTAACAAGAGGAATGTAGAAGATATCCCCAGAGAGAAGAGAGAATCTTTCCAAGCAGAATGTTATTCATCTGCTTTATGTCAATAACACCACCAACTTGCATGGAATTACTCTCAATTTACTCCTTGTTCCAGTTTGTGAAGGAGATTCAGACCCAAAGAGAGTAGGATTTGCTTACTAGTAAATACTATTCTAAAAAGTGGGAGAATGTACCCACCAGTTTTATTCTGAGTTGATGCCATATGCTCTTTGTCTCATTTAAAATTCAGAAGGTTGTGAATAACCAGAAACTTGTCTGTTCCCATAGGCAAAGATTCTCCTTTCTACTGAGTTCCAGTTAGTAAGTAGTCAAATGCACTTCCCTGAGCACTGCAATCCTTCCTCACATGCATTTCTGAACTTGAATAAGACCCTCTGCCTTCAGCACAAGATGCTGATGAATGAATCCAGTTCTTCTGTCTGTGCTGATTCTATACGCCTTTTCTACAAGCTGAGTCTTGGAATAAAACTTATTACCTGGTCATAAAACTCAACAGCGGTTATTTCTGAGTTAAAAAAAATACAAAAAGATACAGTAGTTTTCAAATTAGTCATAAAAACCCCCTTTGTTGTTAGAAAAAAACACAATTTGTACTCATACATAGGAGAACTAGGTATGTTCCCAGAGAAGTAATCCCAGATGTCCATATGTTCACACCAGCCTGTTACAGTCCAACAAAGTATTTATAAGCATGTCCCACAGCCAGGTACAATTGAGGTAAGTGGAAGCAGAGTGGTTCATGAAAACAGGAGTGAAATGTCAATAGCATTTCAAGGGTTTACCCTGAAGGTTGTAAATGCATGTAGGAGAAATATATTAAGTGCTATTAGGTCAGGTTTTGTTGACATTGAGGTATATGTGCTAGAGATAGAGGAGAGCTTGTCTGCCACTAGCAGTTATTTTTAAAAAAATAGATTACAAGGTTAATTGTTTCAAAATCTAATAGATCATTGTTAAAAAATACCAGAATTTGTATTTTTGGGGGTTGGTTTGTAGTTTGTGTCTTCATGTCTCCAGTAATCTACGATGAGCATAAAACATAATTTGATTTTCTTCAAAACCCTATTTAATTTCCTGTAATGATAAAGAGGCCACCATCCTGCTTGCTGGTGCTACTTATGAGACTGTCCTTTATTGTCTGAAAAATGGCTCTGCTTTTTAGCAACTTTCTACTTCTTCATCTCCATGTCCTAGTTTGTCAGTGACCTCCTTTGTAAAGGCTAATGACTATCAGCTCAGTTTTGAAAAGCTGTATTTATTTATTTTGCCTTCAGAAGAGCCTTTTTGTGCTCAGATTGCCAGGAGAAAAGGCCAAACTGCACTTCAGGCTGTATTCCCTCAAATGACAGAAACCCAGCTAGACAGGATCTTTTTTTAAACTTGGTTATTAATTTTCCAGATTGTCTACCTGTGAAGTCTTGACTATTAAATCTAGTGTACGGTTGTCTTTAAGCAATTTAAAATCCTTGAGTAGAGAGACCGAGATATAGAGAGTATTCAGAAGCATAATTGGTTTGTTCCGGTTCTCTATAGCAATGTTTTAATAACAACTGTATAATGAACATAAAGATGTAAATCCATTCCTTCTTTACACAGTAGTAATTAGAATACACGTAGATGTTTTGGTGATACTTTTGTGTAGTTCAAATTTGACTATCAAATTTAGATAGTATCAAGCTGAACGAAGACAAAATTATTCTGTAGATAGGAAACATCATGAGAAAAATGTCTGTTTAGCATTCTTGAACATCCGCCATCATTTGTAATCTAATTAGGTAATGTCATTTCTAGAATAGTATACCAATTTTTTACTAATATTAGTTAAAGTTAAAGTATGAACTTTTTTGTTCAGGTAAGTAAAGACAGCAGAAATAGCTGCTTGTATGTGAGAACACTTAAACCCGTTCTAGTCTGTAATCCGATAAAAACGTGTACAGTACAATAGGGTTTGTTTTTATGTCAAATGCTTCTTACAGAGAATTCTGGTATGTTTTAAAAGGCAACATTAAGCTGGTGAGAAAAAGATTTTTAGATGAGTCTTTAAAGAGAGGGAGATTTCTTTGTAACAGCCAGGTAGAGGAAAGAACAAGATCAGATCTTATGAATATGTTTAATAAGCACTTATAATCTCATGTTTAAAATCCTGTGACTTCAGGTGTCTGAGCGACTTCTGTTTTTTCCCCCACGTGTACTAAATAGTGGTGACTTCTGAAGATTGCCTGTGAACATTTAGCAGCATTCCAAAGAAAGTAGGGCTATCATTGTTTCCCTCTCCTCAAGCGCCAGAGGTATCTCTGCTATAACTTTGATAGCATCAGTAACCAAAAGTTGTGAAGAACACTGAAGGTCACAAGAGCAACTTGAATTTAACTGGGAAAGAGCCAAAAATTTTTGTTCTCGTTGCCATAAGGCTGTATGTCCTGAACTTTAGTGTGGGGATGGGTGTGAGATAAAACAGTACTTACCACACTGACCAAAAAGGACAGAAGAAATTGAAATCCTCTTAGTTGCCACAACCAACCTCTTGAAAAGTGCACTGAAGCTTGGGAGGGATTTAGAGAAACAGAAAGTGTTACAAGAAACTGTGGATATTCGAACAGGTCTGTTTTCACTTGGTCCTAGGATCAGTTAGCTTCACAGTGGCTGCTGGATTTTGAATACCACCTTACTTAAAGGCTTTTTCAATAGAAACCATACCTTTTTCTGCAGAATATGAGACTTTTATATTTTGCTCTTTTTAAAGATTTTAATTTTAGCTAGGGAAACCTTCTGGTAATGCAAATGATGAACATAGCCTAGAGAAGGTTTGTGGGGTGAGGTAAAAATTTTTTGTTAAACTTCTTCCTTAACATTTCAGGTGAAAGAAATTACTTAACCTTCACATAACACAAATAAGCCCCTCTTTAAGATTCCCCTTTAAAAACACATTAGAAAATGGGTGACTTCATCCATCAAGTTTCAGCTTACGCAAATATAGCATATCTGAGCCTCACCTAATAATGGAATTGCTGAGTCCTGTAGTGCTGGATGGTCAACTTAGTCACAGACTCCTTGAATTGCTCTTTCCACAGATCTGTACCCCAGATTTGGTGGTGTTTCTGGCATGTTCCAGTCAAAGGCTGAAAGAAAGGTTACTGAAGCGTGCTGAACAGCAAGGGAGACCTGATGATAACCTGAAAGCCACTCAAAGAAGACTAATGAATTTCAAGCAGAATGCCGTCCCATTGGTTAAATATTTCCAGGAAAAGGGGCTAATCATCACAGTAAGTCCTTTAGTATATACCTCTGAAAACTTAATTGTTGTGGTGGTTATACTTGACTTCTTAGATCTTTAGCTTTAAGATAGGCTGGATGAGTCAAATTATGTTTTAGATATACACCATGGTTACTGAAAGCAAACTTCCTGTTTTGAGAGAGTATTTTCTGCAAAATGCAGTAGCACAGAGCAAAATTCATGTGCCTGCAGATGACATGGTGAAGAGCATGTCGATTCTTTGCTGCAGGCATAGCTTTCTTCGCCAGCTAGTTGCAAACGCTTTGCTCAGAAATTATTTGCGTGAAAGAAGAGCTTGCTTTGAAGCACTGGTTGCTATTCCAGTGCCAGCAGTTTCATCACTTGCAAATAGTCATGTTCTTTTTGGATGGTTGTCTTGAGAGAGGAGGAAAGCACAAAAAGATTTCATTCTAACAGAAAGCATATCTTGAGTTGGATTAAATCAATAGAGGTTCTTCATGGAAGAAATATATCTGGCTTTTGACTGACTCCAGTAAATAAAAAGTCCTTAGATTATCTTATCATTGGTTAAATATGCCTTATTATCTGGTCTCCTACAAGCTTTAACAGTCCGGATAAACATTTTGATTACAAGGAAATTACAATGTAAATAGACCGCGTGGATATCAGTAAGAATACTGATCTCTGCAATATTTGGGGCAAGAGAAAGTATCTCTAAACACAGAACATACTGAAAGCTGCATTCATAAATAAAGCCAGAAGTACTTTATGGAAGTAGGGCTACCAAGCACTGCTGAAGTATTTAAGTGCTTGATGATGACAAATTCAATGAGCAATTAACAATGGTTTAATTATTGACATGTTCTAAATTACGGACTGTGTCTGATTGTAATAGTGCACAGAAGTTGGTACCACATACCGTACCATGAGAGCACAGATGGTCTGTTTTGTTTCTTTTCATAGCCTAAATAACCGAGGTAGTTCACGCTGGTGTGTTCTCCTCATGGCAAAGATGACTAATTCTATGTGCTGGTCAGATTCATGAAGGGCCAAAGCATCATTAATTGCAAAGTCATCTAGTGATGTTGGTAGCTTTAATAAGGCACTTCCCCATCTTTCTGAATTTCAAAATGAAAATCTGGGGAAATTATTACATTGTTTTCTCCAGAGAGTATCTTTTCTGTTTGAGGATTTTGATTAACTTTGTTTGAAAGGATGAGAGGACTGGAATTCTTGGAAGTTGTTCTTCATTATTGAGGAAGTGTGTATTTTGTGATGATTCTATAGCCTTTACAAGTGCTCCTCCTATAGAAAGCATACTTAGCTTTTCAGGGAAAATGTGCCTTTGTAGATAAGCATGCTTTGGAATGTTCACCTTAGATATCTCTCTTCTTTTTGAAGAAAGCAAATGTTTGTGATGGGTATGGATATGGTAAAACAGCATGTGAACATTATATTACTGTCCACTACAGGACAAGGAAAGAGCATATGCAGAAAATACTGACTTAGCAACATGTCAAAAAAGTCTTTAATACGAAAAAAATCTGTAAGATTTTAATTTACTCCTTAACTATATGGTATCTACTCAAAGTGCGTTAATATAATTTCATGGAAATCTAAAATTACTCTAGATTTACATTGGTGTAGAAGTGAATTAGACTTTGGAAGGGATACTCTTTTGTTCACCTGTCGTTAGAGCTGCTACAGTGTAGTTGCGTTTCCCTTGTTGCAAAACCAGGATGCATTAGTAAAGCCAAGCCCTGAGAGTTAGATGCATGAGTAATTTCATGGCCAGGGGATAAAAGGATCTCTTTCTCTATGCAATAATTAATATGTGTGGCAGGTCTCATTTCCATAGAATTTCATTGCATATGAAGATGTATTTTGCAGTTGCCTAAGGAAACTAAGTTAGTGGGGGATAAATGAGAAAAAGAAGTAGCTGGGAACGGAGTGATAAAAAGAGATTAAGCATGCATACTCCAGAGCAAGTAAGCAACTGAAAATTCCTACAAAAGAGCATTTTTTAAAACCACATGACCTTGAAACAGAGGAAACGTGCTAAGTCCATGTAGAAAACTACACACTACTAGAGCAAGTTGTAAATTTTAAAACAGTGTTTCTGAAAAATGGTTATTTTGTCACAACTTGTTCCTTTTCTTAGTGCTCAATTTATAGATTGGCATTATCTATAGAGTTTTGATATTTCTCTAACAGCATAATTTCTTTTCATGTGTTCATTTTGTTGGAAATTAATTTGTCCAATGGGAAATCTGTTTCTGCCAACTTCTTGTCCTTTTCCTTTAAGAAGGAATCAATGGCGGTAACAGGTGTTTTCTTATTCCAAATGGCTTTGATCCCATGTCTCCTTCACTGATGAACTTGAGCTTTCTTTTGGTTTTTATAAGAAAACCACATCATATAATTTTTCATAGCCTTCCATCAGCAGAAAAGACAGAGTTTTCTTAGAAAGCCATACTATCTGAGAACCATTGCAGTCTTCGTCACCATCTTCTCCTGGTGGAAGCTTTGTATCTTCACCTTGCCTTTACTAGTGTGTATCTATATAATACACATGTAATATTAACACTTCTACATACATTTGATGCACTTGTGCATGCTATTTACCTACAGAAGGAAGAAACAAGAAAGAAAATTGCATTTATCCTGGTGATTATAGAGCTGAACTTGAAAGGCACTGAAATATTATGCGGATGAGAGCAGTGTAAGAACTAGAACAGCATAAAATAGAATTACACTAGCCTAATTCCTAGAGGAGTGAATCCTTGAGGCAAGGTGAAGCAAGGTCAATGTTGACCAGGAGAAAAAAAAAAAGATTTACATTTTTCTTAAATCCCTACCTGCACCTTGTCACTGCTGTTCAAAGCTCTGAATCTCAGATGTTTCTTTTACCCAGCATCACTATTCTACTCAGGGAAAAGAAACAGAACCATTTGCCTTATGGAGAGTTATAATTTTAGAACCACAACTCAGATTTTAAACATCTACTTAAATATGTTGACCTTCATCAATAAACAGACCAAAAGACAAAAGAAAAATTTGCTGAAATCTAACTATGATTAATGAGTAGACATTTGATATAATTATAGTCTACTGTTAGACACTGTATGAGCAACAAACTAAACATCTAAATTCCCAAAGAATATTAATTTTCCTACTCCCAACAGTTATTCCATACTGTTTCTAACATATTTTGGTTAACAGAATTAAAAAACATGTTCTTTATTCCAGATCTGACTTGGTTTCCGTTTCTAACACTGATTTATAAGGATTTCCCTCTTTTTTTTTTTAATTAGATAATAATGAAAAAGGCAAAGAAAGAGAAAGCCCCTAATCTGTATGTAACTAGTGTGCTTTAATGCTTTTAATGTGGTGGCTGTCCTGAGAGAGATCTAGCTTGCTCTGAAAAAATGTGCTGCGAGTTACAAATAATAAAAAGTTAATCCTTCTTCCCACCTCAGCCTAGATTAACTGTGATTCAGGAGAAAACTGGTTTGTTTTAGCTGAAGTTCTAGTCCAGTACATCTTTGTTGTCTGGTGAGATCTTACTGTTAAAGGAGATTACTACTGAGAGTTCCCTCAGAATCAGCTGGAAAATTCAACTGAAAACTGTTTATTGTTCTGTTAATTTCAAAATAAATTTCTCTTCTGGACATGATATTGATGTTTCATCATTATTAGACCTGCTGCTATGAACTACCTAGCCCTTCAGAACAATCAGATAAAGCTCAAGAAAATAACATACACTGACCTTTGAATAAATTACTACAATGTAAAATTATTCTAACTAGGAAACTTTTTCATTTACATCGCATCATCCTACTGCAGGGAATTTTAAAGAGCACACCAATACGGCATGGTAGACCATAATGAACAAATGGTTGTAGCATTTGTTTGATAATGTCCCTAACTCTAAGTCATAAAAATCTCCCACAGAAACCAGCCTCTTTGCCTACAAGAAATGCTTTTTTTCGGCTCGACTGACTCTGTTAAGTTGTTCTCAGTCATAGGGATGATCTATATTCTGGAGAGAAAGGAATGAGAATTCAGAGGATAATGGATGGTGCCCACACAGTGAAAAATACCAGAGTTGTACTTTTTTGACTGCTAATTCTCTGAGAAAAATACAAGAAAAAATTATGCGTACTTATTTTTATAAAATGAAGCCGTTGCTAGCAATTGGCCATATTCAGCAGAATTTTTGGCCATGCTATGATTATTGTTATTATGTTTTTATCAGAGTAAAAAATTATCAGAGTTGAGGAGGGCAAGATAATATGCAGGATTTGTATATCCAGATAATCTGTATTTCAGAAACTAGTTATTTGTATCAAACCAAAACTAATTGTGGGAAGATAGTAGGATAGAGAAGTTGGGTAGAAAGGAAAAGGCAATTAAACTTCTAGTCTGTACTCTGCCTTGTTGAGATGGATTTTAAATCTCTGCTATTCCTAGCCCAGTGATACCCACCACCCAGCTATTGGCTGTTTTGAAAAGGGCCTTTAAATCTCTGCTTTATCTGGACTCTAATCAGGCAGAGATACTGGTATAGTTATTGGAGAGGAGATCATTGGGCTACAAAGATCTTTCAGTCACAGTTATTAAAGCTGTTCTCAGAGAGCTTAGCGGCTCTTTGTGGAATGTGTCTGTTGGTCTAGACAGGAAAAAAATTTACAGAGCTCATCATCATAGCAGTGAAAGCTTCTCTTACTGGAGACAGGATTAGGCCCAGTCTGCCTTATTTATAGTAATTCTATGTAAGCATAGTGCTTCAGTGTCAACCTTTTTATGTTAATAAGTCTGTATGTATTAAAAAAAAAAGACTGGCTTTAGTGAGACAAGAATGCTAAACATTAAAAGAAGGCTCTGGACCTTATTTAAATAGCCAGGATGGGACAGCATCCTATGGCATAAAATGCTGATTTCACTGATATCTTCATTGTCTCATTTGTCCTTTTAGGGAATTTACTATGCTTTTGAAAAACATTAAAATGACATTCAGATTAGTCAGAGAAGTAAAGAGAACTCAGAAAAAACAACTGAAGCTGGAAATGGATTTTGAGAACAAATTTAGAAGTTAAATAGTTGCGGGTGAGGGAAATAGCTTATATAGCTGTCTGCCCTCATTAGCATCAAACAAGCCTAATGGCTGTCAACTGTCACAGAAAAATTCCCCATAGAACTGCGTTATATAATTTTTTCCTCTTGATTTGGTTAAAAAAGGGATTTTGCTATAGCATTGCACACTGACATGAACTTTAGCCGTAGGCTGTGACTTACCAATACACTGATGAAAATATCAGTTATAATCCATTTCTAAAGTTCCTGTGCTATCATACAGCTCTCCAACTTGAGGTTTTGGGTTGGGCTTTTTATTTATCTATTTATTTAGCTGTGAACGCTGCTTCCAAAGGACTTTTAATTACTTGTTCCTCCTTTAATTTAGGGCCCCTCCCCAGAGAAATGTGGGTCTTGCAGTGCTGTCAGCAGCTGTCAAGGTCAATCCAGAGCTTATCGATAGCGAACTGTTATGCAAAGACGTGATCTGAACCTCCATCCTGCTTCCAGGTCTTCATGGCAGCCACTGCCAGGCATCTCTCCCAAACCAAAATCCAGCTCCAAGAATCTTTTCCTCAGTGGAGGAACATCATCTGGTTTGACAAAACGCAGAATGACTAGCTGCTCTTGTTTTTATGGTGGTGATGCTCTCATCCATGCAGTTTTGCATTAAACAATCCTTAAAAAGAAAAAAAAATCCCACACCCCCTTCCCTGAAGTAATGCTAGGAATAGAGACTGTTAGCCACCACCTCCCCTGCATGCTCTCACTTCTTTGCTGCAGGCTCAGGATCTTGTTTACATCCCATCTGATGCCTTGGATCTCACATTTTTGGCTACAAAGTCATACAGACTTGACAGGAGTGGTTTGACTCGAACCTGGCCTCGTGTGTATCTGAGCATAGCCTTTCTCCCTGCAAGTCACAGACGTGGGTTTGAACTTGCTTTGCTTTGTAGACAGTACTGAACTGAGATTTCCCATTGATTGGCGCAATGCCACCAATGTATTTTCAAATACCTCTTAGTTGTTTTAAAAATACAGCAGTCATGAGCATACTCTTGTAGGAACATGTTAGATGTGCTTTTAACTTGACTCCTACACTGGCTCTTCAGGGTACTTCTTGTTTCTTGGGCATGACCAAGTAGGGGTGTGAAGAGGAACCCAGATAGCTCTGAACATCACCTGGAGCAAAACGTCATTTTTTCGGAAATTTTCAAATCAAAAAAAAAAACGTAGGCAGCTATTTCTGGGAACCTCGAGAACAGAAGTTTTACTTGAGATTCAGGAGTCTCCCTCTGTTTTGCCATGGTTCCTACATCTTTATCTGGCTCCGTGAATGTATATGCTTATATAATCATGAAAAAAACCTTCTATACAGGGAAAATGAGATGTGGGATGGGAAATAATTACTATCACTTTTTCATTTTTTAGTGATTCAAAGCAATGAAAGGTAAGTTGAAGCCTAGAACAGGTAACCAGATCTCTACAGACACAGAAAGTCAGCTAGCTGTCATTGCAAATTGAGGGTCTCTGTGTCTCTCATATGTTTGATAGCTCTTTTGCTCATATGTTTGATAGCTCTTTTGCAGAAAAATTGTGGTATGAACACAAGAAAAACTTCTTTACTTTGAGAGTGACAGAACCCTGGCAGAGGCTGCCCAGGGAGGCTGTGGAGTCTCCTTCTCTGGAGATACTCAAAACCTGCCTGGACGTGGTCCTGTGCCCCCTGCTCTGGGGGCACCTGCTTTGGCAGGGGGGTTGGACTGGATGGGCTCCAGAGGGCCCTTTCAACCCCCACCATTCTGGGATATAGGAAACAACCTGGAACTGTTTCCTGTGGAACTACTGAAATAGAGAAAGTTTATGCATGCTGTCATCACTGCTAGGTTTTACACTGTGTCTCAACACTATTTATGTTTTACTGCTTTGTGAGATATTTTAAAGAACATACTAAAGAAGGTATATAAATGAAGTTTGTGTCAAAATGTATGTAAACGGTTTGTAAATATAGGCACGTTTTATAAGGGAAAGATAGATGAGTTATTTGTGCATATCTGGAAGCACGTGCAGCATATAAACCTACCAAGCTTCAAAATATTTTCAGCCTCTGATTATATAATTTATGTCAACAAGTTAAGTATATCAGAAATACTGTTGTCTACTAGAGAATGACCGAGCTTACATGCAGAGAAACCTTGAGGATGAAAATTCTTTGCTGAGGTGAATAGCATTGGTGCAACACTATGTTCTTTTTTAGTTTTGGAAGCGTGATGATTTAAATGAATACCAGCTTTTTGAAATCTGCCCTGCCTCCTTCACCCCCAGTAGTTTGAATGAAGAAGTAGACTGGCTATAGAATTAGCCATTGATAAGTGCATGGGCCAAGCTGATTTAGGAGCTCCAGAACTAGAGAGAGAATGCAGTTTCTGACAGCCATACTATCCCAGATCTACCCATTTCTGGCACTATGAAAGCCGGTACATGTTTAAAATTAGCAGAGGGGTTTTTTTTACAGATCTGAAGCTAAAGCTGAGATAAGTAATTAAGCCAAGTTATCATGCAGAGAAATGAACTGTAAGAGATATTTAAAATAACATGCCCTACATATTCTTCAAGTTATTTTAAACAGTTCATCTTAAGGTAATTAAGCAGTGTCCTTTGGGTGAATATTAGCTTCTAATTTCCCTTGTGTAGTTAAAGTGAGGCTTAAAGAAGATTAATTTTTCTTATTTAGAGGAAACTTATAGTAAGAAACCAGCTTGGAAAAAATACTTCAGCTCTGGGAAATCCTTTTGCATTGAATCAGGAATACTTGGCATCCATAAGCAAACTTTCTTATCCTAAACTACACCTGATTTTGTGAACATCCAGCAGAAGAACCAAAACTGCATTTCAGCCATGCTTTACTGTAAATATTAAAATACCACTTTTTTACCAAAAGTCCCATTAGTGATTTCCAGCTCTCATTACCACTGGTGGATCTTTCCTGTGAAAGGTTTATAGTCAGTAACTTCCTGATTTTATGGCAAAACCATTTTGCTGCCATTTGATGGAAAAATTTCAGATGTCAGCTCACACAAATTGCTACATCAGTAGAATCAGGATGGTCTTTCAGCTCTCGCTCTCACAGTCTTATTAAAATGTTACTACATTTAGTGGCTTGTGCCCTACAATTCCAGTGTTTAACATCCCTATTTCCTGAATCTTAAGTTGGTATTATTAGCTATTAAATGTTTCTATATCCTTATGCACATGACAACTAAGTGTTTGCTCTGGTATAAATCATACTCCATTTTGATTCAGATGGGTGAAAAGAGACAGAGTAGACTGGCCTCTAGTCGTGCAATCTAGTTATCGTCGTGCAATTATTCGAGCATTTGCTCCTGTTTCTCCTTTCTCGTAGAAGTACTGTGTGAAAGAGAGAGGAGACATAAAAGATTACACTGTCTTATTTTTTAATGCACCATAAAGTTAAATTTACTCACATTTGTGAACTCCCAGGCATTGTAATGATGAAAGCCATAAAAGTGTCAAAATGGAGAAGGGATGCTCAGACTGTCAGCAGAAAGTCTGATGCAGTTAATCTTCTGGACCTGTTCTGGCATTTTTCTCTATTGTTCTGGAGTCTTATTGCAGCATTTAGGATCCACAAGCCAGGGTTTGATGCAGCTACAGTGTTGGTGGAGAACAGAGGAAGCTGAAGAGCTATTCATCCGTTGTGACTCAGGAAACACACCACACTAGACAGTAGTAAAGTGAGAACTAAGGCCTTCCGTGCTACATCTTCCCCTTTCCAGAATATCCTTTTGAATGTTTCTGATAGCTCTTTGGATGATTTTTTTTTTCCTAATACAACTAAAAAATAACTACCAAACAGTGCTTTGAAGAACTGTATGAAATATTTCAGAATTAGGAAGCACTGCTATTGTGTTAACTCAGCGATTCACTGAACTAATGTATCCTTGCTTCTTAAATTCACTGATACTTACGCATCAGGTAGCCACCAATATGGCTATTTTGTTCCTTGTAACTGTAATACGTCATTTAGTGTTAGCACAAACATCTCTGCACAGCATTGCC
>VZSC01017823.1:41668-67550 GCA_013398225.1 Steatornis caripensis | reverse complement strand
GAGGGCCCTGCCAGCCCCTGCCATGCTGGGATTCCGGGATAACTTGTCTCCTTCCTGCCTGTTTGGTGTGGTGTAGGGTCAGGCTGGGCACACGGTTCACGTAAAGCCAGGTGACACCACCAGCTTCAATATTGTCAGCTGGCTCACTTCTCTCCCCCCCAGCAAGGAGAGCCCTTCAGTTGCTTGCATGGTGGTCCTAGGCGAGACCTGTGTAAGAGCTGAACCCCTCTTTGCTACCTGTAGAAGCACAACAGGAAAACATCTGCTGCACCAAAGAGCTTATTAATGTAAGGCAGAAAGCAAAAGAATGGCACATGAAGTGCCCTGGCTGTCTGANCTTCAGTTGCTTGCATGGTGGTCCTAGGCGAGACCTGTGTAAGAGCTGAACCCCTCTTTGCTACCTGTAGAAGCACAACAGGAAAACATCTGCTGCACCAAAGAGCTTATTAATGTAAGGCAGAAAGCAAAAGAATGGCACATGAAGTGCCCTGGCTGTCTGATTATTGTTGAATCTTTGCAAGGTGCCTCACATCCGAAAATGAGACTTGCACTGTTTGCATCCTGTTCTGTCAATGTCTGTGGCAAGAACAGTTTGGGTGAAAAACATTGTGCAAACGGCCAGTGTACTTCAGTGTTCATGGTCCCTAATGCTTTGTTTCTCTCTCTGCCATTATTTTAAATTTAAAGCCAGTCAGAGCAGGGTTCGGATTCTGCTGGGCTGCTAAAGATAAATATCTGCCTCCCTCTTAATCATTTTTTCTATTAAGAGACATTTATACAACAGAGTCCTTAAATTCAAAACATTTCTCTTCTAGCAGACATTTGCTGTTATATGCCCTAAGTTTGGCAGTCCAAGGTGAAGCATCTCACTTTGCTTTCTAGATACTTCAGTCTTGATTTGCAGTAGGTTGCTAATCCCAAGCCAGTACCCATCATTCCAGGCCAACATGTATTCTGTGCTCTGGTTCATGCCATAATCAATAATTCATGTGTTGATAACAGCCCCATTAGAGGAAATGAAGCCAGCGTCCTTATTTATAATAAGAATATTCTGCTCTCCTAATGGTTTTTCTCTTTTCCAGAGAGTTGTGGTTGTGGAAGACATAAAACGATGGAAGTCTATGCTTGAGCTTCCTGGGCAACCAAAAGAGAATCTGATTGAAGCTTTGGAGGAGCTGAAGAAGAAAATACCTTCCAAGGAAGTGTTACTTTCAACAAAAATAGGTAACATCTTGTCTGATCTAGACTGTGAACATTAGACTGGCTTGTGTCTGCTTGGCTTGTCGGTACAAAAGAGACTAGCTTGCAAGCTTTTTAAGAAATGAGTGTAGCTGCCAATAAAAACCTGGTGATATCCAGCCTGCAGTTTTCAGAGCTTGTACTGAAAAAGTTAGCTATCCTGTAATTCCTCCCAGGTTGCCTGCATGTTACCAAATACTGCTTCACCCTTTCTGTGGTCAAATTTTTGAAGAGCTCTTCTTGGGCACCTGTGTGTCTTATTCCTTCCCCTGCTATCTCTCAGAGGCATGGCATAGTGTTCACTTGCCATCCGAGACGTGGCTCATCTATTTGACCTGGCTGAATCCTTTGAGCATGTCAGAAATTCTCCTCAGCTTGGCCCAGGACTGCTTACCACATCCTCACACCGAGAAACTCGGGCAGCTCCATGCACATGATGCAGCCCGATGCCTGACTTCTCCACAGGACTTGGGGGAGGGATAATGTGAGACCACATGGTCCCTGCCTTTCCTGTCTACGAGGAGCATCCTGACGGACAATCGGTACTGCTGGCCTTTGTTTGCCATTAGAGCAGCTCAATCTCTATTCAAAGAGCCCCCTTTGTCTTCGAAAAGGAGATGTGATCTTCCCCTTTCCCCGTACTTCTGAATTGTCATTTCATTTGCCATGTTCAGCTTAATTCGGGCTTTTCCCGATATTTTTCCCAGTTCCTGCCTGAACATGTCGGGGCTGGAAGAGCCACCAAAGCCTAACAGTGACATCTCCTGGCCAACAGCGCTGGTGGTCAGAGAGAAATACCTGGCTGGGAGGAGGTCCATTTAGTCTCCTCTCAGAGGAAAGCGTCTTTTGCACCAGCAGGCCCTATTGATTGGAAAGATTCTGCTTGGACTCACCGTGGTGTTTGCGTGTTAAAATGCTGTAGCCATCACCAGCAACATCTGTTTCTTTAAAGGGGTTTTCAATTTAAAAACAGCATTCTTTGTGGCCAGTCTTACAAATTTTCAGCAGATTTAGTATCTGTGTGGAAAATTAATTTATCTTTGTATTACATAAGCATCACTCCACAGCTTTGGAAGGCAATTTTCACATGTATAGGTCAATTCCTTCCTAATTGCTCAGTTAAAAATCACTGCAGAAGTCAAGGAGTAAGAACTTCAGGCTTAATTCTGAGTAATTTTGTATTTATATTCATGTCAATTCTCTGATGGTTTTGCTGACACTACCTGAATTAAAAATGTGTGTGGCTGCTTTAGCACCAATATGATTTGACTGGTGTCCATTATATTTTGTCCACCTACCAAACCTGAAGGAGCTGTTATCGTTTTCCAGGTCACACAGTGAATAAGATGCGCAAACATTCAGATCATGATGTGGCCAGCCTCGCCAAAGATATTTACACGGAGTGGCGAACTTTCATCCAAGACTATTCAAACAAGCCCTCAATAGAGGTCAGGAGCGATCCCAAGACGGAGGCTTTCAGAAAGAATGCACGGAAGCTGCTTTGTGAAGCCCTGGATCTAGAGGTAGTGTTCAGATTCGTTTGTCTTTGGCTCAAAGAGTTACTTCTTGTAGAACAAGTTAAACAAACCTTTTTCAGCCAGAGCTACTGCAAAGCTGCTCCTGCCTGCAGAGTGTGGACAGGACCAGGTGATCTGTTCCTATTTTCAGTTATTCACTGCACATCCCTACTTATAAGTAGCTTTGTTTTTGAGGTAAATAATTTGTTGTTAACTAAGTAAACAGGCTAACTGTAAGTGAGGTGTATTTGTTCTCATTTACATGACCGGTCAACAGAATAGTTGTATGTCTATTGCAGTTGGGCTGTACAAGAGGAGGAGGACGTTAATAGAACATAAAGTTTTTCCTACTACTTAACAGCTGTGAAAGCAACACTGGGACCTTTTGGGTGTTTCGTATTTATGTAATTAAACATTTGTAAATTTAAATCTATTGCAAAAACAGAGAGGCAAGGTTGACAGTATATAAAGTGGTGATAAATACCAGATCCATCAGGTATCTTTAAGTAAATGAACAGGGCATTGCTGTAAGGCTTAATGACTAGTTTGCTTGGTCTATGAAATGCCATAATAATTACATTTTTTAATTTATTCATTAATTATCCTTTAAATGGTAAGTCAAGTGATAAGCACTCCAGAGTTTCAAAGCTGTGTGTTTGTTAGCTCTGAGAACAACCTCTCCAACTTCCAGTCCATGTGGACTGAGGCAGCACAAAAGGATGGTTTGCTGTGGGAATGCCTCAGAATGATTAGGTGGGAGGTCATCTTTGCCAGGCCGTTGTATCAAGCTTGGTTCTTGGAAAGCACATCTATGCATGGTGATAAAACTCTTGGGAAAGTCTGAACCCATGGGACATAAAGGCTATGGTACCACCGTAAAACAAGTAGTATTGGGTAAAGCAGAATCGCCTCTGAACAGGACTCACCTGAAAGCACCGGAAGGAAAAATACCCTTCTAGCTTGCCATCACCACTGTATGTGTAAGTAGAGCTTACAGCAGCAGATGAACAGCGTACATAGGCAAGGGAGCCACAGGGGTCCAGCAAAGAGGGAGCAGGGACACCTGAGAGACTGACACAAAGCAGAAGGGAGTGTGGGGCTGAATGGATCCAAGGGGCTTCTGGTGCTGCCCACAGAGGGGCAATTCAGCGATGAGTAGCAAAAATGGAGCGGGCAAAAGACTTGGAGGAAAACTACTTGGCGCGCTGGAATCTCCTGCATGCAAAGCATGGGAGATTCCCCATCACAAAAGGCAGAAGTGAAATTAAAACCATTTCTTGATGGGTGGGGGATTTTTTTCTAAGCCGTGCTAAATTACAGGTTTTGGCACATGTTGAAGCAATAACTACATAATTAACATTTAGCAAATCCCTTTCTGCATTCTTAATTACACCTCCTTCTGCACACAGAGAGCCCACATTTCCCTTTATAGCACCAGGCAGAGTTGCCAAGTGTTTGGCATATCTTAGAGTTGCTGTTGGAATCGAGTTTAAAATAGTGTCCAAGGTACCTTATATCAGCAAGATCAAAAGTGAGCTTTATGGAGATGGTGCAACATAGCTTATAATTGCAGTTGAGCTTGATACCCAAAGCTAGCTGCAGATTAGTTTCCTGTTGTGATGGCAAAGTACTGCCACCCAGCTGGAGATGTGGATATGTTCCCTGCTACTGACCACGTTCCCTTATTCCTTAATTGCTAGGGTGGAATTAAATTGCTCTTCCTGTTACACTTGTGATGGGAAGTAGATTTCCTTGAATCTCAGCTGATTAATGAAGAAACACCGAAAAGCACCAAACTCCAATTTCAATCAGTTGGTCTCCTTATTAAATGTAAAGATCTAATTTTATACTTTGCTGTTTTCAGATTGATCACCCACTGGCTGAAAATATTGAGCGAGAAGTTTTTCATCTCTCTTCCCGTCTCATTAGTGCACCATATCGCAGAATGGTGCGAGCTCTTGTCTTCTCATTAAAGCACAAACCTGAAATCCGAGCAGAAGTCAAGACTGGCGCGCTCGCTGTCCCTGCGTTTGTACAGAGCCATAAAAAGTGAGGTGTCATGCTTGATCCTGAGTGAGAACTTCATGTGCGTACATCTCTGGAACTGAGAGCCCTTTCTGTCGCAAGGGGAGTGCAGAAGCGCTGATAGTGTGACTCACTTGGCCCTGCTCTATGAGCAGGGCTGCTGAAGACAAGAACTACTAATGATGAAAGCGGTGCTGTAAATCTGACTTTGTGGAAATCCATGTGGGCTTGTTGCAAGGAAAGTTTTTCTACTCTGCTGTATATTTTCCTGTGACAAAGCCATCCTTGCTGACTCACCTGTTTCTCACTTCTGCCTGTTCGGCATACCTTGGTTTAGCTCTATCTCTGACGTGGATCTTCTGTTGTAATCAGCTGAATAACATAAAGGAGCAGCTCTGTGCTGGTAGGAAATACTGGGAATTCAGGGTAATTGGTCCATGGGAGGAGGTTCCTAGTGGATAACTGCAAACTCTAGTTAACCCTGAATCAGCCATGTCTTGTGCAGCTGGGCCATGCCTTGGGCACGAGCTAGCTGTTTTGCCAAGCCAGGTGATTTGCCTTTGCTGTGTTCTAGAGTTGGATGCAAAGTGGGTTTCAGTAACTTGCTATCCACCATTCCAGAGGCTCAGTCATCCTGCAGTTGTGGGCATTTTGCTAAAGCCCTGGGGTAAAAATCAAAATGCCCTGGAGTATAGGTGCTATGTAATGCCTCTGCTCTTTAATGAGCAGCTCACTCATAATTTGAATGTGGTGCTTGTTCTTACTGTAATGTAAAAAAACTTGAAATGAATTTTCTAAATAAAGGAACGCAGTTCAGAATGATGGAACAAATTTAAGCAAGAAACTATTGTTTTAATTCCTTTCAGGTACTAAATACTGGAAGTCTTGCCCCTCACGTTTGCTCTGATTTCTTTAGTGCCACAAGTCATCCTTTTCTCCATAAGCTATTATTAAAGCTGTGAGAGGCACAGTGTTTCTCTACTGATAGGTGATAAAGTGCGGTCTGTTTGTGTGCATGTGTGTACATTCACAAGGGACTGCTCACAAAACATTTTCTGACTTATCAGGGTAGACAGAACTAAATACAGGGATGAGTGAAACGTGCCTATTCACAGTCATGGGAATTGAACTCTAATATACCATAACGAAGTGTCTTTTGATCAGTCGCAGTCAGCACTCTTGTTTCAGAAGAGTCACTTGAGGACAAATAGTGCAGTGGGAAAGCTGTGAATTAGTCTTCAGCCTAAAACAGGACTGAGTGTCATTACATGGAACCACTAAATACTTTTTTCTTCCCTGGACACTGAAAGCTAAAGAAAGACTCGAAGTGTACCTAAGGTGTTGAACTCCCTAAATTTCATCAGATAATTGCAGGTTCTCTTAGGAACATCTAAATGCTGCTTTGTTTGCTTGGGCCAGTGCAAGACCATTTTTTCCTGTACACATTGCGACGGTACCTTGAAACAGCTGGCTTTTCTGAAAACAGCGATGCTCTGGCATACAGACATTTCTTTTGCAGAAAGTTAAGGTTAGGTCTGTTGGAGACAGCATGAGACAAACTGGTGGATATGCGAGTGGCAACTATATGGCTAATACATCAATAAAGACTTGACACTTGTTGACCAGGCTGTAGCAAGAGATGTGAAAACCCTCAATTTATTTCTTAGAAGTAATCAGCTCCGCTCTCCACTTAAATAACTTCAAACTGCACAGCTGTAATTGAATTCACATATCCTGGACTGTCATGGAAGGGGTTCAGGATCAATGAATGACTTACTTAGCTTTTGCTTCCAGAGCTACAATGCCAAGACCTGCCATATTTATTTTCAGCTTTCTGTTCCCAGTGCTGGGCTGTGTTTTCTCTATTCAGGTAATGTGTGAGAAGCAAAAATCCTGAAAATGAGGAACTTCTGGTTCAGGTGAAAGCCAGGCCAGAGAAATTTCTCACACAGGTCAGGTACCATAGGAGAACTTTGACTTATCTGAACACACATCCAGTTTACCCCATGCCGTGCATTGGTTTGGAAGACAGGTCTAGGAATCACGCAAATCACTAGAGATGTGGGTACCCATGGTGTGGGTAGCAGCTGAGGGCAGTTGCTGTCTGAAAGCAAACCACTCTATAGCAATGGCAGTTCTACTCTGAAAACTGCAACTCTGTGAGATCCACTTTTGTTTTTACAGTTTAGCCCTGGGAACCGAGAGAGGGGAAAGCAGTGGGGATGATTCTTTCCCCTCTTATCAGTAACCAGTCCCGTGGAACGGAAGCCATTCATGACAGAGCACTGTAAAATTTAAAAGCCGGAGCAAAATGGTTATAAAGAAGGACCTGCCAGGCCCAGCGTACCCCTGTGTTGTTGGCAATGTGTGGAGGAACTGGAAGATGGGGAATGCTGGCCTCGTCCTCAAGGCGTATTTGGAAAAAAAGCAAAACTAAAACCTGACCTCATCCTTTGTGCATCCCTTTCAAAGCAGTGCAAGCCGAAAGTGATACCAGCCATTGTCAGCAGGCCTGTCTGAGATCCCTTTGCTATAGTCTTGCAGGCTATCCAACATCACTGGGGGCTAGCAAGGGACAGCCAGTGACTCCCCAAGTCCTCAGACAGCATCAAACAACTTAGAGGTGCATGTGAGTGCTTCTGCTCCACAGAAGCTACCAGCTCAGGCTGTCCTATGCTATCAAACTTCATTTTGGGATAGAAGCAAAGCTCTGCCAGGCCGCTCTCTTCCAGGTGACTTTTTCCCTGCCCTCTGCTGGTCCCTGGTACCTTCCTTTTCTGAGCAGCCTTCAGGGGAGAGAAATTTTATTTATTTGGTCTATTTTAGATGCCTTCAGCTAGCTCTTAAGGGCACACATTGCAGAGAAGATTTTTTTTAACTTCATTCTCAATACATGCCAAATATTTTTCTTTTGGGAATTAATTTCAGGGATGCAGGGTTACTGCACACCAGGAGAAAACTCTTCCGAATTTCCTCTGGTTTATGGCTGGTATTTTTGCCCAACTTGTTTTTGAAGGGACCTAAGCGTATAGCTCTAGGCCCTGCTCTTGCAACTCACTGTTAAAGCTGGCAGTATCATTTGCGCTGAAGATTCACAGACTTGGCTTTGCATAAAACTGACTGTCTGGAGGAACCGGAAAAGATTCTGGTTGGGAGAGTTGGACTTGAGACCCACAGGACAGGATGAGATGCAGAGAACAAGGGGGTGCTTGAAGGACAAAAAAGGCAAGGAAGGTGAGGAAGGAAGACAAAAAGAGACGAAAAAGCAATAGGCCAAAACAGGGCTTCATTTTCCCAAAAGGTGATGCTGCATGCAACAACAGGATTTCAATATCTAACAGTAATCAAGTTTTTAATTACTCTATNGGGCTTAAATAGGCTCCTGGACCACAGGTGTGGGTGGAAGAACCAGGCGAGGCTGCTTAGGGCTGTTAAAGCCCATTAGTGCCCTCAGGCCCATGGCCGTAGGAGAGGGAGTGACCCTTGTGATCCCTCAGCTTTATACTGAGCATGAGGTGTATGGGATGGAATACTGCATTGGGTCAGACCAGGACATCTATAAAGACCATATTTCTGCCCTTTGAGCAATCTCACCTACACAACTGCATTTATTTATGCCTCAGGTTACCTACTGAATCAGTTTGGTACTCCTCAGTTCTTCCTTCCCTGTCCCGGCCAGTGCAGCCAGTGGGGACACTGGGGCCGTGTGGATAAAGCAGGCGGCCAGGGATGGCCGGTCCCCAGCGCCGGGTGCTGTTCTGCCCTAGCTATAATCAGTGTGACCTCTGGAAATCCCTTGAAATAGGTGGTCTGGAAGGGCACAGGCACCTGAACCCTATGGAGCACATCGTTCCCAAGGCTGGCCTGGCTCTGAAATGTCTGAGCTACTATAGTACGCCCGTGGCAAACCCACTCACGGAGGGTCCTGCAGGACCCTCACCAGCTTGGGTTCCCCTGCCACGTGGGTTACACATCAGGCTGGAGGAAGAAAGGGCCCCTCGCATCCTAAAGTTTGGCCTCGCTCTCCCAGGTGTGTGCTTCTCTTACACTCTGCTCTTTCTCCTCCAGTTTTCCTTGGCAGCCGCCGTGCGGTGCAGACCAGCCACAGGGTACCAGTAAGAAACATTACAAAGGCAGGGACTCTCCACAAGCTCCCGTCTTCATGCTGGGGAAGTCCTTTTAGATTAAAAGGGAGGACAAAAGGACTGAGCAGTGGCTCCCTTGTGCTAGGTTTCTTTGGCATGGTGCCTTTGAAATAGCTAGTTCCCTTTTTACAGGGGAAATATTAAATGAGGGAGGCGCCCAATCTGGAGAAAAGGTTCTTTTTTCCCTTTTCTTATCAGATTAAGCTGAGCTCACAGATTTCTTTCAGTGAAAGAGTAGCTAAAGCCGATGACGGACCTATAGAGACCTGCTGCACCCAGCAAAGAGAGGAGGGCAGCATCCTCTGGAGGTGAGTGACACCTCCTGCTCTCCCCTGCCTGTGCTGCTGGCCCTTGGGGAATCCAGGGTGGGCTCAGAGCAGCCCCGGCAGGGCTGGAGGGGGAATTCGCCCCTCTCAGAGCTGGCTTCTGACAAGTTTGGGAAGGCACCAGGCGACAGCTTGCTCCGTTCCCCGTCAGCAGGCACGGCTCAGGAGAGCTTTGTCCTGCTGCAAATTACTTGGGCGAAAGAAGATGGGAGTAGACAAGACTCTCCCTGTCCTTCGGAAAAGGGAGTGTGTAGCAGCTCGCCATTTATTCATCTTTTAAGAGGCTCTTCAAAGGTTTCTCCACAAAGAACCCAAACTTTTAGATCTCGTTTGCTTCCCTGGCAGCCCTGTAATATGAAGGGTTGGCCAGGCTGGCCCCAGATTAAGAGACGTTAAGGCAAGGAGCAGCCGCAGATGCATTTTGGAGCCCTGATCATTTGAAGGAGGCTCCAGGAACATTCCCCTCAGGGTATGTTAGCACATGATGGGGCAGGAGCACAGGCTGGAGGAGAACTTGGGGGCTGGAGGAGAGGAGGAATGGAAGAAAGCAGAAAAGAAGAGGTAAAGGGAGGGAAAGACATCGGGGCGTTCCCCAGCCTGGCCAGCCGCAGCCAGCAAACCCTTGCTCCTCCGTGCGGTGCACAGCACCAGAAGCATTGAGTCTCCCTTGCTGCTTTAAACAGCTGCAGCGCTTTTTAAGCATTTTAATGCCAATGAGCAAGCCTTCCCATAGCAGAGATCACGTTGTGGAGGATACCACAAGGGCTGGAGAGCTCTCCTGCATTTATTTAAACACCCATCTGCATGGGTGCAGATATTGCAGGATAACCCTCGCCCCCATTCACGTGGATGTACTGGCATTTCACAGGAGGGGAAACAGAGGCACAACGGGACTCTGACATGCCACAGGATGCAGAAAAGAGAAGCCCGTGCCAGGGTTACACTGCAATTAATGATGCTCTAATTATTCTGCTGGCAGTCCACTGAACAACATCCACGGTCTCTGTCAATTAGACTAGATTATGGGATAATCTTTGCTAATTATACATTATTATATAGCAAGCAGTTATCCCCCTATAAAGGGTGCTCCTATAATGGACAAACGCTGTTCTTCTAGCACAGCCAGCCCCAACAGCAGAAAAAAAAGCCAAAGCCGTGGCCAATGTTTTGCCTAAGCTGACATTTTCACATTGCAAACACTGCGACGTGCAGAGCCAGCCAGCGAGGGGAGGCAGGGTCAAATCCACACCCCCACAAACGTGCCACGGAGACATGACACTAAGCTCAAAATCCAGCTGTAAACTCTCCCGTCCATCATGGAGCAAATGCCCCGTTCCGCCTCCACACGCCAAAACCTCCACAAGCAGTGGAGGAAGACCCCGCTGTCCTCGGGGCTGCGATGACCGGAGAAACAGGGTTTAAAATAAGCTGGGGAAACAACTCCCGGTAAACGCCATCATTGCATTTTTAATTGTCCATATGCTTGATGTTTCCCCAGATGGCAGGGCTGCTTGCCTACTGCCTCCTCATCTGTGCTGCCACAGCCGGGGTCTCTGGCGGGTACCTGGATCCCCAAGGTAGGGACACCCCTGCGGCAGGGTTAGCTGCGTCCCCGCGGAGAGAGGCTTCGGTTTGCCGCGGAGGGGGGCTTTGCTTGCGGCTGAAGCCAAAGGGGTTGGAGGGTCCTGTTTGCCTTATCACTGGTCTGCATCACATGCAGGGATGCCATAGGGAGACTGGAGAGCTGAAGGCTGGGGAAGGAAAAATATCCCAGGAGTGAGGTCCAAAAGCCACATGGCTCAAGAAAATAACTCCTTGGTTTTCTACTGCTTCCTCATCCCCGCTCTCCAAAGCTACTTTGCCATTTTACATTCTCAGACGCAAGCAGAAGTGACCTGCCCAAACCGTGGGCTCAGCCAGAGCAGAAACGTACTGGGAATCCTACTTGTGCTTTGGCTTTTATATGTTCCTGTGTAGGAACAAATTGATGTCTTCTCCAGACCTAGAAACAAATAACCCCCATGCAGAGCCAAAACAAGTCCCTGTTTCGCAGCCCTGCAAAGCAGGGCCGGAGGCACTCGCACGCACCCGGCAAGTTTCCCTGAGGTGGCCGACATGGTTTCTGTCCCCATCTGCCCCTTTTCCAGATGTTACAATCCCCACCCCGGGGACAGCGGAAAGAGGGGGACGCGCTCCTAGGCTGCTGGTGGCCAGTGCCGCTGCTCACACTGATCCTCCAGCCAGCTCCAAACCAGTTATGCTTTCCTTCTCCCACAGGGTGCAGAAGGTGGGCTGGGCGACTGGGACCGGTAAGCACCTTGCGGCATCCCAGTCTGTAGGCACTCCTTGCCCTGACCAGAACAGGACGGTGAGAGCCATGGGGAGGCAAGAGGGTGAGCTCCATCCAGACCCATCTCCATTTAGACAGACGCCTGCCTCATCTCTGGGGTGCAGGACTGGGACCTGTCGAGGGCTGTCACCCGCCCTGCGCTCAGGCGCTGTGATATGGTGCTATGCAGAGGGCTGATGGTCCTCCCTTCCCTGTCCCTGCCACCCAGGTGTGAGCTGCATCCGGCTCTACCCCAAGCACACGTGGTGCTGCTGGCCCCCGCGGGACTGTGCCCCAGCCAACACCTCCCTCCACGTCCAATACGGGGTGAGGGAAGTCCTGGAAAGCTTATCCTGGCTGTGAAACATCAGCTACTGCAAGCGGGAGCAGCTGAAGGGAGGGATGGCAAGGCTCAACCCATGGTGCAGGGATTTTTTCCTGCTCGCCTTCTTCCACAGGCATCGGGGGGTACCAAAATGCCATGGCTTACCCCCTCCCTGTAACAGGGCTTGGGGACGGTTTGCCCGGTTGTTTTTCCACCCACAAACAGAAGGGGAGGCAGTGGGGTGGCTTTGTGCCTGGGAGCAGTGCTGGGGTGCAGAGCAGCACCTGCTCTGTGGGGCCACTCGCCTTGTACCCACTGTGTGTTTGGGGGGCTGGGGGCAGCGGCTCTGGGGCACGCTGAGCGACGGGACTGCTGGCATCCTCACCGCCTCCTTGGGGCACAGAGGAGCCCCAGAAGTTGAAGAGGGCCGGCCCCAACTCCTGCTACTTCAGCCAAGAAAACTTCTGCCTCTACCCAATGTACGAGACCTGGGTGGAGGCGGAGGGCTGGGTGCCCGAGATGCTGGTGGTGAACACTGGGCACATCGGTGAGTCCATCGCTGCGCTGGGAGGGAAGAAGGGGAGCAGGCGTGTGAAGCTGGTGGCACCTAATGGTGCGGGTTGGTTTGGAATTCTCCCTCCCCAACACAAACTCCTGCCCTTGGTCCGTCACCAACGGCTCAGGGGAAGCTGCTGGGCAGCAAGGGGCTGCTCACGGCTGATGCCGACCCTGTGGTTTTGTTTCTCCTACTCGAGCAGCCAAGACAGACCCTTCCCTCCCCGGGGTGTGATGGCCAGTGGCCAGGGCACCTACCTGTCGGTGGACTGGCAGTACCCACCGGGCATTGCCCCCTCCTACTTCCCACTGCTGTCCCGGCTGCGGTACTGGGAGCTGGGCAGTGGTTTGTGGGTGGTGAGTCTGCTCTGCTTCCCGGCATGGACCCCCTCTCAGTGCAACACCCGCCAACCCATCCGTGCCAAGGGAGCCATGACCGGCTTGGTGGCAAAAGTGGCCTTCTGGCCTTAAACACCAAACCACTGAGAAAACTAGCCTGAGGAACAGCAAAGCTGCTCCTGGTGCAAGCCTACAAACCACCCTTGCCATCGCCCCATGGCTAGTTGCTATTCAATTAACCATAAAAGACCATTTGAGGAGAGGGTGCAGGAACCCAGAGAATGGATTAGGGGAGCTCAGCCTCATTCCTAGCCTTCCTAGGGAAAGGGAAAAATAAGGCAATGAATCAAAGCAGGATTGGACCGGGCCTTCCTGGCTAGGTGGTCCCCTAGGTCCCGCACAGCACGCTCGCACCGGGGCTGCCAGTGGTACTGACCTCGGTGTCCGGAGCTGCCCCGCGTGTGTCCTGCACAGGCAGCAAGAAGCTTGCAAGCAGCTCTCTGGTGTCTGGTGCCACGATCAGCTGCTCGCCAGGCCTTCACACCACTGCTTTCGGAGCTGGGGGACTTTGGGGAGCATGGAGGACACAGGGCATGCTCCCAGGCACAGAGTGCATTTGGGAAGAAGGAAAAAACCCCCAAACTATTCACCAGAGCAGCAGGGTTCTTGCCCGTGGAGCGGGTGCAATGCTGCACGCCACCAGCACTGCTCACCGACATGTGGTTCAGCTCCAGCACTGGCTCCCCGGGTGTCACGAGTGTGCCAGTTCTCTGCAGCCAGGCCCAGGCTGTATAACTTGAGTATAACAACTGAAAAGACACAAATAACCCTCTGAACAGAAAAGAATAGAGGGAGAGGGAAGAAATCACTGGAGGAGGGGTGTGGGAGTCCTTTAAACACATTTCCCTCTTCTTTCTCAGCACGAGCCTCGCGTGGGGGAGCAAACCAGCTACCACATCCGCGACGTGAGGCCGGACACCACCTACATCCTGCTGCAAGAGCGCGCAGGGGAATGGGTTCTGGAGCGACTGGAGTGCCCTGACCAGCGTGAACTCGGGGCCTGCGGCACCCATGACAGGAGCACGCACCCCACAGAAGTGGGGCCGGCCCCGGTCCCGACTCTCCTTCCCACCCCAGAAAACTTCACGGAGTATTACGGGGAATAAAGCACTGAAGAGCAGTTGCGTGGTAAGGGGCGAACACCCAGCCAGTGCTCGGAAAGCTCTTTGCTTCCCTTCCTCAGCCACCAACATAACACACTGGCCATTTTATGTTCGTTTTCAGACAAAGGTGTGAGTCAGCAGAAGATCCTGCACCCCCAGTGCCACATAAATCTCAGCTAAGCGGAGCACACGATGTTTCTGCTTAAGAAAGTATCAGGACATCCCTTGGTTTTACGGCTGGGTTAGTGCGGAAACCTGGGGTGTATAAAGCATTCTGGGAATGAGACGAACCCGAGCTACTTGTCACAGCTGCAGCAGTGCTTCGGAAAGGAGAAGCCCCTCAAGCAGCCGACTCCTGCACAGTGACCCCCAGGGCTGGGCTTGCAGCCCCTGACCTGCCCCATCCATCTGCCTGCGAGAGCAGGGCCAGACCTGATGTGCTGAACTTGTGTGAGAAATCAAGCACCCGCTCCTCGATCACCGCCAGAGAGACCCCCTCCCAGCAGCCCCACGGCGCGTGCAGCCAGGCAGCCGCGCACGAGCAACCAGAGAGCCCCAAGCTCCACTCCATGCCGCAGGGACGGACCCAGTGGCCCTGGGAGGCTCCGGCGGCCCTGGGAGGCTCCAGCACGGCCACCAAGGGGTCATCCAGCCCTGAGCGATCCCCAGAGCTCACCCAGTTGTGGCGCTGCTTGGCCTCTCGCCTCCCTCTTGCCGGGTGGCTCCAGGGGACTGGGGAGCAATGATACCAGTACAGGCAAGCTGACACCCCGCCTGCTCCTTCCCTGCACCATGGTGCCCTGCCTGCCTGCCCACACCTTTGGGGGCATCAGAGAGGCGCTGTGCAAGCCTGGGCACAGCTCTGTTGAGTTTGCATCCTCAGCAGAGGTTGCTCATGGCCTTAAGGGCATGACCACGTGCACCTGAATGGGCTTGCTCCGGGTGCGGGTGGGATTTTCCAAGGCTGCCAGACCGTGGTGTTGCGGATCATGACACCACGTGCCTGCTGGGAGCCCCGGTGGGATGCCCCGTCCTGCCCGGTGCCCCAGGGCTGGCCCTATGCCTCTGGGCAGGGGGAGCCGGGTCCTGCGCAGGCAGCGGTGCCCGTTTTGGGGCACTTCCACCACCGTTGCGCTTGCCCAACACAGCAGCACAAAAGCACAGCCCCCATCAGCACATCCCCCATCGGCACATCCCAGTAGTGTGACATGTTAGGAAAACCTTCCCAGTAAATAGAGAAAACACAGACAGCATGGCTGGGATTTTTAGGATATTTTAGCCCAGCTCCTCTCCCGTAGAAGCAATTCCCCCAGTGAGGGAGAGGGATAAACCAACCAGTCTCCTGGGGGCTCTTTCAGTCCTGCTTTCTACAATTTTCACTGACCATTCTTCATCAGATTTGCACGCAGGCGCTTGCAGAGAAATAAAGAAGGCTCTCCCTCCCGCACAACAGCAAAGCCTTTGTCTGCACCGGGGCGACGCGACTCCACATCCATAAGCGAAGCGAGGAAATGGGATGGCTGCGTTCAGCCTGGCGCAATCAAATCGTCAGGCTCTAAATAAATAATCAGATGAGTAACGGGAGCACTGCCTATGCCTGCCGCTCTCCCTGCCTGCTCGGGAAGCACCGGGCAAACGCGAAGGTGGGAAACCGAGGCGTGATACGTGAGGACCCAGACATGGTGGAGGGAAGGAGCGCTGGCAATAGACTCCTGATATCTGTTTGCAACTCACCTGAGTGGCTTTTACATGACAAAGTGGGTTTGTTTCACAAAATGACCCGGGCAGTCCCTGTCTGCAGGCTGTGTGCTTGCCGGGGCAATGCCCAGCCGGGGGACTTTGCACTCGCTCATTGGGGATCTCCTCCCCACCTGGCCATCCCGATGCCACCTCCGGTGCTGCTGGGGTCTTCGCCCACAAGGACGAGGATGGATGGGCTTGCTGGAGAACTGCTGTGGGCGCCACCCTGGCTCTGGTCCGTGGCACGGCTGTGCTCAGCAGCAGCGCAGGCGCTGGTAGGGAAACCCTGCGGGGCACAGACGTGTCCCTTGATCCACTTCTGGCTTTGCACGGTTGCATGGAGGAGATCAGATGAACACAGATTTCTTATTAAAATTAATTTGCAAAGCTGAATCACTCCAGCCCCTGGTTATGCCTCTCCTTGCTCCTCCCGGCCCCTTTCCACTAGCTCTCTCTGCAGCTCCCGCTCGTTTTGCGTCTCATCACTTATCACGGTGACAAATGAGCCGGAGCCTCCCTAAGCCCCTCTCCGTGCCAGGTCTCCCTGTCACAGCTGGCTGCGGGCAGGGGCCAGCCAGGCCATAGGAATGGCAAGGGCAGGCTCCGGGAGAGCCTGATGCACCCCAGCCCAGGTGTGGGGAGTACAACCACTGCCCGTCACGCCTGGGAGCTGGGCGAGCACGAAGCGCCCTGTGCACAGAGCCCCATTGATGGGGAAAGGCCGCCTGAGGCCGGGAGGGTGATGGCTACAAGGGGCTTTTGTCCTGGGTGTGCTGGGGACGTGCTACTGGTGCTGCCAGGTCTTTCTGCGCGCCGGTGTGGGACGCTAGGGCTGTCCTGATCTGGGACCGCGTCCCAGCCAGCAGCATCACGCTCCTGGGCTGCCACCAGCCCCTGGCAAAGGGGTGCTGGGGAGGGCGACACTGCGACACGGTGAGGGGAAGGAGCTGGGGATGCTATGGGGTGATTTGGGGAGCAGGGGGTGTAGAGGCAAGCAGGATAAATGACCCGGGAGCAGGTTTGGGCTGGAAATCTGGTGAGGGTTACCACTGGCAGCGCAAGGGTCTGGGGGGGCTTTGCAAAGCCGCAGGCACATTGGGAGCCGTTTGGCTGTTGCCATTTCGGATGGAAACCAGTCCTGCAATAACTGGGGAGGGGTGGTGCTGCCACGTCTCAGCACCAAGCTGGGAGGATGGCTGGGGTCCCAAACTCAGGTTTCCTCTGCCCGTGGTGACCCCTTTGCCTCGTGCTGCCAGCGTGGCGCTTACTGGTGTCCTCACGCCCGGCGGTATGGAGTATCTGGAAGCACGGAGTACTCCTGGCCAGCGCTGGCAGTGACACCTCCAGGTTTTTTGCAGAAGCAGCTTCCTAGAGTGTAAAATACGGAATGAAAAGGGAGGGCCCTGTACATCAGGGAAGAGGCGGTTTAACAGCGGACATCAGCGAGGAAAATCCTGCAGGGCAGGGACAGGCTGGATGCCAAAACCTAATGGAGAAAACAAGGGGCTGAGACACCCAGAGTGTGACCAGAGGCCGAGGAATGCTGGTGCTCGGCGAGCACAGGAGGCTTTCCTTGCTCTGAGGGGGATGACCGGCTCGAGTGGCTACGTGGCCTCGCTCTGCACCGTGCTCTTATGGCGTCAAGTTGCATTAACCACCCCGGCCATGAGCCCCTGGATAACGCCCTGCGGGGCCGGGAGTGCTGGGGAGCCCTGCGGCTCAGGGGAGCGGAGCGGCGCCCACAGTGTCAGTCCTACATCCGTGCGGATGCGCGCTGTTGAGTACTGCATGGGGATGCTTGGGCGGCTTTGGACCGGAGCCGGAGCTGAATACCCTCCCCAGGGCGAGCGCAACTGCAGTCCACTTTTTCTGTTGGACTCTGGGACCAGGACCAACTCCTTATTTGAGTGCAACACCAACAGCTACCCAGAAAAGCCTCTCTTCCCTGGAAAGAGCAGGGTGCCGGAGGTCCCGGCCGGGCGAGGAGGTGCCCGTCCTGTGGGCGAGAGACTGGATGCTGCTGGGTGCTGCTGGCTCCCAGCCAGGCACGAGCGGCTGCAGGGTTCACCTGTTTCAGCAAAATCTGGGCTGCCAGGAAGGTTAATTATATCTTTAAGTTTCTTCAGTTGTCAAATCTTGTAACTGTTGTCTCAAGCTGACAGTTATATACCTAGCAATTAACTGGCAGCAAGGCTTTGCAGGCAGCAGGGGGGTCTGGCCTTGTTTCCCATCTATGTACACACCACGCTCTCAAAACGCTGCCTTAATAGAGCTTAACAGCGCTGGCAAATATTTCACTCAGAAATCTCGCATTTGCCGACACGTTGCACCAACAAACACAGAATCAATCAGGGCTCCGCTAACGAAGGATGCCCATCAGGAGGCACGCGTAGGTACGTGCCTCTTTCCCCCCCAGCCACCCTCTGAGGCGTCCGCAGGCTGGTGCAAACCAGGAGGAAAAGCCCCTTGATCACCGTCGTTTTCCTTTACCGCTGCTTCCTTGGATGCCCTGGTGCACGGACCCGTCCCAGCGGGCGCGGGAAGCAGGATATCAGTCAGTAAAACCTTTCACCTGTGGGACTACCCTGTGGGCCCCTGCTAAAAATCCCGGTAGTGGCTTCAGCAGCAAGAGGGGTTGGTGAGCGGTGTGATGCTGCCACAGGAATAGCCGGTACCCTCCTTAGGACAGATTCCCCTTGGGAGGTAGCGCTACCGAAAAAAGGGCTCCTGCATTACCCACTGCCCTCAAGCTCAATTTTTTGCCCTTGAATGACCACGTTTGGACATTTTACGACCTCTCACAGCACCACAGTGTGTTTTACACAGGCTGGGGTGGGTGGCCCCTACACCAGCTTCCCAGGCCTCCATTCACCCCGCTTCTGCAGCGAGATCTCACGTTGGCTTTGCCATGCGCTGGCTCTCAGCCATGCCAGGATACACATGGGCTGCCCTGCGGTCGCNCACAGTGTGTTTTACACAGGCTGGGGTGGGTGGCCCCTACACCAGCTTCCCAGGCCTCCATTCACCCCGCTTCTGCAGCGAGATCTCACGTTGGCTTTGCCATGCGCTGGCTCTCAGCCATGCCAGGATATACATGGGCTGCCCTGCGGTCGCCACCCTCCCGTGCGATGCTGAAAGGGAATTTCCTTCGCATTGGCACGGCACATGAGGCAGGTCGGGGCTATATGTCCATCCATCAGTCAGTAGCATCAGGGCTCTTGGGGAGGAGCCCAGGTTTCCTCTGGAGGTACAGGTGACCACAGCACTCCTATTTTCATGCTCTTGGCGGCTGAGCTCACTGTCTGCGGGCACTGAGGGTGCGGGTCTGGCATCACTGAGGTCCCAGGGGAGCCAGCCCCTCCTGCTGAGGCTGTCTTTACAAGGTTACCAAAACCTCCGCACTCCCCAGGTCTCCCCAGGCTCCATGGCACCGCAGCCTGCTGAGCCCCAGCAGGATTTGCCCATGGTTTCAGACTCTGGGAGCGATGCCGGTACGGAGCTCACAGCAGCGGACAGCTGAGCATGCTGGAAAGGAGGAAAACATAGAGGAGAAGAGAGATTGTTCTCCTTCCCTCCAGCTGCTGGTGGCTGAAGTGAGTCCTGCGAGAAAGGGGTGGGTTAGATGACACGCAAAGATCAAATGAGGAGCTCCAGGGCATGCAGCGAATGCATCGCATCACGTCGTCTGCCGACATCCAGAAACACTGCCTGGAAGCATCTACATGGAGATACCTGTAACTGAGCTCTATGGTACTCCCCTGAGCGTGGGCAGGAGCGTGGAAAATATTTGTTGGGCATACCACTATATTTGGGGACGGTTCGTACGTTCAAGAATTCAGCTAGAAATAATTGACAGGATGATTTGCAGCCATTGGCAAACAATGTTACTTTCCTGAAAGCAGCAGCACCACAGGGAAAACAAATTGAAGCAGGTGCGGGAAGACTTAGGAAGCGCAAGAATTGCATTCCTGAGCCAAGTGGACAGATTGAGACACAGGCAAACAAATTGGGAAGGGAAACGGCTGCCTATTGCCCAGATTTTTCAGGCACTGCGAGGAGGTGGAGGTTGGGTTCAGGCTCTGTTTCAGGGCCTGGGAGCAGTGTCTCTGTTTGAGCAGCTGTGTTAGTGCTCAGCCCGGGGTGAGAGTGGGTTTTAGGGTGTGTTTCCACCTGGGCAGGGCTCGGATTGCAAGCCTTGGGGATCTGGGGATCAGCTTCCTACAGAAGCACGAGGCCCACCACCGCGACAACCATGAGGAGCCCGGCCAGGATGCAGATGCTGATGAAGACGATGTCACTGGTGTCCTGGCTCTTGATTTCGTGGGTGTCTGTCGCTCCCCGCTCCTGCTGCTGGGCATTCACCAGGCTTTCTGCCTGGCTGAGCCTGGATGGGTTGGGGCCAGCAATGAGGGTCACCGAGGCTTCCTTCCTCTTCGGCTCACACTGCACCTCGTACTGGTGGACGTCCTCCTGGTCGCCCGCTGAAAAATCGATGTAGAGCGTGCTGACGATGACGGACGTGTTGTTGCGTTTCTGCAAGACAAGGGTCGCGGCTCGTTGGGGCTTTGCACGGTTCAGTTTCACAGGGGTTTGGGGGGTGGTTGGCCATGAATCAGACCAGCATCTACTGGGAAGGTGGGAGAGGGACTGGGAACTCCTCTCTGCAGTCAGTACGATCAGCATGGGACTAACCAGCTTGCTTTAAAGGAAGGTTTGCCGACCGCTTACCTGGGATTCGGTGCCGCAGGTGTCGAACCTGGTGTGTATTTTAAAGTTCCTGCCAAACACCTGGGCTGCACAGGAGGGCGTCCCCAAATAAATCCTATTCCTCTCCAGCTGGGCCAGGGACTGCATGGGGATCTGGATGTGGAAGTCCGTCCGGGTGCAGCTGACATTCATGGGCACAACTGTTGGGACAGAAAACAAGGTAGAAAGGAAGTGCTGTTGGGGGGGGATTTCCCCAGGCTGCAGCGACTGCGATAGCTCAGCGCAGAGCCACGGACGTTTTCCAGGCTTGCTGTCCCCATTGCACACGAAGCAGGCAACTGGCTGCATCAGGGCTAGCAGGGCCATCAGCCTCACGACATTGCCGTGCATCTCGCAGTACCTGGCCTTGCTGCCACAGGACTCAGGTATGAGATGAGTTTTTAGGGAAAAAGGAGCTATACCCGAAAAGCAGAAAGCATTGATTTATCCATCAATATTTTAGGCCTGTCTCATGCCGAGGTCACACATGGTTGGCTCCCAGGCGTTGCCCTGCTTTCTGCCCTGGGGAAACACTCTCGAGCCTCACCCTCCTGCCCGGCTCCCTGAGTGACACCCGTGTGCCACTGCAGGCAACATCATCGTGCTGTCACTGCTGTGACCAAGGAAGGATTTACCCTGTGAGAACAGCTGCTCTCCATCATTGCAAAGCCAGAAAAACTTTTGAGTTGCTGCCTGGGATTAGACCACAAGAGCTTTGCTGATGGCTTGCCGTGGGCGCAGAGTCCCCCTGCATGCTACAACACCCCTGCAAGAGGCACTCTTACAGCGACGAAATGGAGGAGATGCATCTCAGGGGGAGCCCCACGCCTGCCTGCCCCAGAGTGATGCAGCTGCACGCCTGCCACATGGTCCCCAGGGAAGGATGAGCCGGGTCCCTGGCCCTGGGGCATCCTCCTGGGCGATGGCCCAGCCTAGGTCCTGTCCCAAGCATCAGCAGCCCTCCACTGTTCCCAGAATTGTATTTTTGATGGGGAGCTCATGAAGGAGGAATTTTGATGGGGAGATGCATGGAGGGAGCTGCTGTTGAGCTGCCCACGATGCCGAGGAGTGAGGCAACGGGGAACCCAGCCCCTCTCCATCACTCTCCCTCTGGCACCACATTTGGCCCATTTGGATGCAGAAAGCATCCATGCAGAAAAAGGAGCAGGGAGAAAAATGCCCCCGTCTTTAAAGTTAATCCTTGCTCAGCTCGAACCAATCACTTGGGCAGTATGAATTACTGAATTATTCCAGCTCCCTCTGAATCTTGGCCTTATGAAACTGGTAAGACGCAATACAATCAATACAAAAATAGTGTCACTTTGCTCCACTTAGTGCATTATAAAACCATTAGAAGATTTACCAAATAACTAAAGTGCATTAGATCAAGGAGGAGGAGAAATGCATCCTCTCTCCTGGCGTGAAGGCTTTCATTCAAATGGCCATAAATCACACAAGCCTGGCCCACGTCATGCCCTTTTGTGGGCTCAAAAGGAATATATCTGCATGGCTGAGGAGCTGTGGATGTGGAGGCTGAAAGGAAAACGTAAACGTGGCTGGAGAGCTGTGGACGGCTGAGGTGCCCCTTTGCCACCGAGGGCTCCCGCAGAAGCTGGCAGCAGGGAGAGGCCAGTGCCTCCCGGTGAGAGCAGCCGCTCTCCTGGCAAGGCGCAGGCGGTTGGATGTGCCACGCAGGCTGCTAATTGCAAGCAGATGCCTGAATCGCGGGGCAAACACAGCAGCCAGCCTTAGCTTTACAGAGGGAGGCTCAGTTTCATGCTCGAGCTTTTGTCCTCCCCCAACATGCATCCGGCATCAGGTACCAGGGGATGCGAGAGCCTCGGACAGCTGGGAGAAGTCACGTCCCTCTCGGTGACGGGACTTCCTCCCGCTCTTCAGCCAGCATCCCATCTATCTGCCTGCAAGCTCCTCCGTCACAAATGGGGTTTCTCCATGACCAGACATGGTGAGGCCAAGACTTCTCTCCCTGCACACTGCTGTAAAACAGTAAGAAATAAGCAGGACAAGGACAGGGACAGAACCGCTGTGCACATGAAAGCCCTGTGAGACGTCCTGTACAACCTCTCTCCCTCCAGAGGCTGCAGAGGCTCAGGACAAAACTCCATCCCATTTCTTACTCCTAGAGCCACATACCCCCAAATCCCTTCTGCTACACTGCAAATGAAGAAGGATTTTACTCCTGAGGGATAAAAGGTCGTAAACCCAGGGCCAGCCACCCCCAGCCCCTGTGCCGCTGGTCCAGCAGCCCTGCTCCGGCTCCAGCCCATCGTGAGGCTACCTCTGCCTGAATCCTCCCTGACACACAGCTCAGCTCACATGTAATTATCTTGAAATACAACAAACACCATAAATTTGCTGGCTTTTAAGGTGCAAAGGTTGGCAAATACGCGGGAGAGGTTACACACCACTCCTCCCACCAGCTGCAGACACACTGGCTGGGACACAGGGCACGGTGGTGGCAGGGAGGTGCTGGGCAGGGCTGGCTGCGTGGATTTGGGAGCACCATGCCCCGACAGTCCTGCCCCTCCAGCGCTGCTGCCAGTGGCGAGGACGTGGTTTGTATCTGTCTGCTCAGCCGTGTGCCAGAGCGTCCTGGGGAGCAGGGAACAAGGTTGTGATGCTTGAGATGATCACCTCCCCTGGGGCTTTGGTCCCCTAAAAATCCCCTGGGATTTCTCTCCTTCACACCCTGAGAGAGGAGTAGGAGCATGGCAGTGGCAGAAACGTGCGGAGGAGAAGCTGGAAAGCATCTCCTGAATACTAAACAAAACATGGGGTATGTGCATCTTGCACTCTGTGGGAGCTGGAGCTCACCTGCCGCATCTTCTCCACCCCATCCCTAAAGGGCCCTGTGTTCTGCTCCTGCAGACGGGTATCTAGCTTCACCGCACGGTCCTTCCAGAAATCACATGGTCTCGGGCATGTCCTGATGGAAATAAAGCACTGCGGAGCACTAAAGTGAGACCTTACCTCCCATGTAGGCAATGGAGAAGCCCCTCTTGGCCATGTTGCGGTCGGTGTGGAGGACGAGCAGCAGCCGGTTGTGGCGGGAGGTGATGGGTGCCGGGCTCTCCTGCCCACACCACCGTCCCAGCAGGGAACCGTTCTCGGTGCCACCATCAAAGGCAGCCAGGTGGTCATAGTCACAGCCACCCGTCAGGCTGCTCCGGCCCTCCAGCTCGATGTCCAAGAAGAAGACCTTGACCCGGTAGCCTGGGGGCAGCTGGATGCTCCACTGGCACTTGAGGTTGTTGGGGTAGAAGCTGGGGTACCGAGGGCTGGAGAAATTCCCTTTGATGGTGGTGAACACCTCCTGGCACTCGCCTGTTCAGGGAAAAAGGGGAAAGGAAAAAATGAAAGTAAACCTGAAGTCCCCTGGGTGTGGACGAGCCAGCGGCTGAGTGATCACTTGTTTTATTGCTAAGCATGCTCTGCCCTCCACCTCACAGCTCCCCAGCCTCGCATTTGGCCGAGGGACACCCATCACTTTTGGGCAATGGCAACACCCAAGACGGCCAAAGTCTTACAAGAGCAGATGAGGAAAGCCCATATCCCCAGGGAATGGCCTGAGCAAGGGAGAAGGGCAGCTCTTGCTTAAGAGAATGACAACCCAGAGCCTAGGAGAGCCACAGTGATGCCATTTGCATGGTGTCGCGGTTTACACTTCACACCATCATCTCACGAGCGCTACCCAAAGGGCTCCCCTCTGCTGTCATCTCATCTTGCTGCCGCAGGAGAGACAGCACCACCACCACCACCACCTTGGGGACCCATCCCCAGGTCCTTCCCACCACCCCACCGAGAGACCCCCGCACCTGAGTAGAAATGGGCCTTGAAGCCCCTGCCGCCAATGTTGAAGTCCGACTTGAAGAGGATGAGGAGGTACGGGGTGGAGGAGACAGTATGGGGCGGGCGGGCGCTGCCACAGTACTGTCCCAGGCGGGGGGCAGTGGTGGTGGGGCCATCGAAAAGGGCCACGTAGTCAAAGCCACAGCCCTGGCTCCCCTCCACCTGGAAATCGGTGAACACCAAGGTGAGGGGACCGCTGCTGCCAGCCCCACCGATGCTCCAGCGGCATTCAGCGTCGTTGGGGTAGCTCTCGGGGTAGCGGGGGCTGGTGATCTCCCCAGACAGCCCCGTCAGCTGCCCACCGCAGGCATCTGTGGGGAGGCATGGAGGATGAGGATGGTGGGGGAGGACAGAAGGATGGTTGCCCCACCACTGCCATCCCTCCCCACTACCTTTCCGGTAGGCAGCAGCAAAGCCGCGCTTGGCCACGTGGCGGTCAGAGTGGAAGACGACAGCCATGACATGCCAGGCGGAGGAGAAGGGTGGCGGGGGACTGCGGCCACAGAAGGTGCCCAGGAGGTTGCCCCCGTCCCGGGTGGCCCCGTTGTAGACCTGGAGGTAGTCGTAGGCGCAGGTGGCGTGGTACTCCAGCTCGAAGTGGCTGAAGGAGAGCAGGACGGAGGAGCCCTCGGCCACCACGATCAGCCACGTGCACTCCATCTCGTAAGGGTACAGCCCTGGGAAGTTGGGACTGGAGAAATTGCCGGAGGGTGCTGAAAGCACGCCCCCGCATTTGATGCCTGGGGGATACAGAGGTGGATGTGATGTCCCCTTTCCAGGGGAAGCCTGAAAGGATGGAAACCGAGTGCACAGCACTGGCTCCATCCCAGCACCAGCGCTACCGAAACACCAGCGCCCTGCAGACCCCCGCTGGGCCCGGCCACCTTGCCTCCCTGGAGGACACCTGTCCCTCGCGTCATCTTTCATCCCTCCACCACCCCCTTCTCCCCCCGCAGCTGTCCCGTGGCGTGGCTGCAGCAGGGCTTGGCCATGCCCATGAGCTTGTCCTGCCAGTGACAGCACGGCGTCCCTATCTATTTATCGCTGGGAAAAGGAAAGTAGGGAGTGAGTTTGAAAGGCTCAGCAGTTCCAGCCTCCCCGGGGCCCCGGTTGCCCGACCCTGCAGCTTTGTGCCTTCTGCTGACGATGCTCCCTCCATATAATGGTGGTATTGGTGAATTCAAGCTGGGAGAAATAGGGGTGAAGGGCTTGATGCGCTTAACAATGAGTTATGCACGCAGGGATCGATTTTATAAAGAAATCTTTACATTGGGACATGGTTATTATAAAATAAAGTGGAGGGGGGGGCGACTGCCAGCTGCCCCTCCGTCTGGTTAGGGTTGGGGTGAAGGGCTGATATAGCGGGCACATACATCACGTCTGGGAGGGACACAGACCCTGCGTACCCGCCGGGGCACACGTGCAGGTTCCCAAGCAAGGCTGGGCGCTCGCTGCCATCAATCTGGGCCAAGTATATTGCAAATCAATAGTCAGCCAGCGCGCATTGCTTTTCAGCACGCTCGCTGGCGCGGTGACCTCCCGGCGAGGTGGGGGGGGGGGGGG
>VZSC01017823.1:11843-41520 GCA_013398225.1 Steatornis caripensis | reverse complement strand
GGGGGGGGGGGGGGGGGGGGGGGTCCTGCAGATGCGTGTGAGGCAGCGCCACGGCAAACGGGCAAGGGGGGTTGTGTGTGCACGTGTGTGCGTGCCAGCACAAGCAGCGAAGCTGGCCCGATCTAAAATCGCCTTGCTAATTACTGGGGATAGGCAATAAAGTAATATGGGGCTGGTACTAAAGGAATAATGTTATTGAAATAAATAGCCAAGAGGGGAGCTTGCGGGAGGGGCGAGTAGCCATGAGGCAGGCAGATCGATGGCTGAAGGCTGGGAGCCTCGGGGTGCTCTGGGAAGTCTGGGGAGTGCAGGCAGGGGGGTGAGCAGGCAGCACCAGGCAGCGGGGTGGCCACTTGCACGTCAGGAGCACCCGCACCGCAGCTGGGATGGGTTTTGATCTCTGACGCTGCCCTTTGGTGAGAAAGGCCCTGCCGTTTTCAGGGAGGGGTACTGCTCGTTAGCCGAGTTACTGGGCGGACCTGGCCTAGCCTGCCCTCCAAATCACTGTGGGGTCTGCCCGGCGTCCTGGGGGGTGTTTTATCCAGGTGAGGTGAGGGATTTATTACATGCACAGCAACATACACCCGCATACATGCATTCACATATATATGTCTGTGTGTGTGTGTATTTGTATTTATATAGGCACGTGCAACTCCAGGAGTCAAGAAAGGCTGCAGCAAAGCACCTATACAGCGCAACAGGACAAGCCCTACCTGCAATCTGCAGTAAAATAAGCATGAAGCAGAAAATCCAGTGCGCAACGGCGTCCCACACTTGCTGCCACACATGGTGTCCGCAGATCCCAGCTCATTTCCCCAGGCCAAGCCAGGTGGCCCCTGGCCTGAGCAAGACGCTCTCACGGCATGGGCTGAGAGCTGGGACCCAGACAGCTCGCATCCCACAGCCAGCGCAGCACCCGCAAACAGCCGTCTCCTCCCCAGGGACCGTGGATGCCCATCGGCCCCGGGGTCCCCACTGGGAGCTGGGACCGGGCTCTTACCTCTGCTGGGAGAATCCCCAAGAGCCCCGCACAGCACGGCCAGCGCTGCCAAGCAGCACGCCCCCGCGCACCCCATCCTCCGGCAGGAAAATCTCCCCTCACCGGCGCCCCAGCATCCTTTCAGAGCTGTCTATCTGGGAGGAAAAAAATAAATAAAGAGGGGAAATAAATAAAAAGCAGGAGGATTGTAGAATTAATAGCAGAATGAATAATTCATTGCTTGTTTGAATTAAGAGCGGCAAGGTAACTTGATCTATTCCTCCCTTCCTTCACTCAGTTTTAATGATCTGGATCAAATGTCCCAAGGATTTACACTATACCAGATACCTTGTCAATACACTATATTTAGAAGAGATATTAATGTTTCAGATACGGTGTATAATGGTAGTAAGTCTGGGCTGACAATATGCCCTTAAGGGGCTATGAAAATAATTTAGTTCACCAGGCAAGCCAGTGAACCAAAATGGGAATTTCAGACTTACCGCGGAAAAGCACCTCAGGAATTAACGTGATTTACACTGCGGCACCCACTGCACAAAGCCAACCAGTGGGAAAGGCCAGAGAAATGGGGAACGGGATTTAAACGCAGCCGCGTCTCCATGTCAGCTGCCAGGTCAGCATCCCTGCAGCGAGTGCCTGGGCTCAGCGGGATGCTCAGCCCGGCAAAGCAGCAGTTGCGAGCACTGAAGATAGCAAATCCCACCTCCCCCGAGGAAGATTAGAGATGAACTGTAACTCACGGGCAAAACCCATCGATTATTATAGATCCTGCTAAGGCCTTGGAGGATTACCACGTTCTTCCACGCCGACTCATGCTCCTTCTCACCCAGGCTCTTGGATGCACTCGGCTGAAGGTAATCAAGGCTTTGCGTTCTGTGGGGAAGATGTGCGCCTCGTGCTGTGCCACATGAGCTGGAGAAACCCCAAACCCAGCAGCCTTTCCATTCCTTCCCTCCCGCTCAGGAGAGAAAAGACTTTCCCGCTGCCATAACCCACACCCAGGGGACAAAAACCCATGAGGGCCTCCCGGCGTGAGGGACCTGCGCTAAAAAATTCACCTTCAAAGCAGCGGAAAAAGAAGCGGCAAGTATCTGTAAATCTCAGGCAGGGAGACAAGTTGCGTTTATTAATTAAGCATAGAGGATCGATGCCTGAGACATTTCCTGTGGATTAATGATGGGCTGGGAGGAGCTGATGGCCCGAGGTGCAGCTAAGGACCATTAACGCCAACTGGTCGTTAATCCCCAGGAAATGCTCCATGCCAAGGTCGTTAAGTGCCTGCATATATTTACGGGTAATAATAACAACAATAAGATTTGTACAGGGTCTCTCCCTACTGCCCGGCCTCGCTGGAGCCATGCTGAGGGCTGGTGGGAGCATGGGGGCAGCCCACCAGGAGCCCTCCATCCTGAGCCCAGCTGAAGAAGGGGACATTGGGGCACCTGTCCTGCGGTGTCGGGCACCACATCACCCCATGAGCACCAGGAGAAAGTGCATCCTTGAATGAGGAGATGCAAGACAGCCCTCCTTGTCCCCAGGGCGCCATGCAAAGCTCCTGCTCTGGTGCAGGCTCTGCGACATGGCTGTGATGCTGGCACATCTCCTACTGACCACCCAGGGACACCGCAGAGCTTAATTAGCTGCTTCCCTATGGGGCTTGGAGCAGAGATCTGTCCCTGAGCCTTGTAGAACATGTGCAGGGCAAGCACCCACAGCAGAGGCAGGACAGCTCTGGCACCACAGCCCGTGGTGCCAGGGCCTCTCCTGGGTGTTTCCATACCACAGTCCCGGCTCAGCCAGGGACATCTCCTGGGCTCAGGGACAACATGCTCCCCGACCTCTCCATCGCCGCACAACGGAGCAACATGTTCATCCTCACCTCATCCATCTCTGGCAACACCCGCCGTCCTCCAGCCCTTCCACCGCCGGCCTCAGCGCTGAGGCACATCCCAGCACAGAGCTCAGGATCCGGCACACCAGTATCTACGTGGCTGCTCTTCTCCATCCCTCCAGCTGCGCTGGGCAGTCCCACTTCTTGCCATGCATCAGTGATACCCCCAAGAGACGGGGGGCCGCGGCTGTGCAGCGCAGCAGCTGTGTCCCCCTCCCAGGAGGCGGCATCCATCAACCACCGGCACATTCACCCTCTCCTGACCTGGGGATGGCTGCTCCCTGGCTGGGCCTGAGCCCAGCAATGCTGCGTGGCAGCTGGCAGCGCCGGGCAGGAGGGCAGAGGGAGGCAGGAGGAGGACGAGATGCAGCAGGGAAGCCGGCAGAGGAGCCAGGCATGGAGGTCTGGCTGGAGGTGCTCTGGATCAGCCCAAGGGTGCTTTGGCTCCAGCCAGAGACACAGTCGGGGATTTCAAGGTGTGCCGTATAGGGGCTGCCTCTATTCCTCTGTGGGGAAATTTATAAATCATGAGTAAAAAAGGCATTTGATTCATTTAAACAGAAAGGATGTGATCAGGACTGTGAGACTTTAGAGAAGATCAAAGGTTTAAACATGGTCCCCAGGAGAAACGGGAATTATTTAGGAAGGCAATAACGAGATGAAATTAAGAAGGTATTTAGGCTGCACATGAGGAAGAAGAAAGGAAGCAAAGCAAAGTCCCTCTCCCCGGCACGGTGCTGCAGGGGCAGCAGGGGCTTCCCAGGGGGCGGCCAGAGCACCAGAGCACCCCGCCAGCACCCCCTGCCCCAGCAGGAGAGGCAGGGTGGGAGCCCCTGCCCTGGCCTGGCAATGGCCGCCCACCGCTGCCAGGAGCTCACACACCTCCAGCTCCACAGATCCCCCAACGACCAACAGCATCGCCACCATTACCCTATCGAACTGCCACCACAGTCGTTCCAAAGGGAAGGAAACCTCTCATCTTCCCTCGGTAGGGAAAATCCTGCCCGAGAGCCTTTCATCCCACGTCCCTGTCTTTGCAGGAGTGCAGGGGCTGTCCCCATGGGGGACAGGTAGGGAAGAGGGGACTGGTATGAGAGCCAGCGTGACAAATGACAGAAGGCGGGAGGGGGAAGGGAGAGAAGGGCAGAAAATAGAGAACAAAGTGCCTGCAGAAGTGGCCACGGCCCATTTAAAGGCCCCTTTGAGTTTATACTCCCAAGGACATCGTCTCCCCCACGGAGAATGTCTCGCAAAGATCCTGGTCCCCTCCGGCGCGGTGAGCCAGGCTGCCGGCTCAGCATGCATCACCTCCTCCCGCTCTGCCTGCAGTCTGCCTTTGCAGGATTGCAACCCGCAGCATTCACAGCCTGCTCTGTCTCTCACCACCCTCCCTTTTAGCCATGAACAAAGACAGGAGACTTCACAGCAGAACGGCCTGACCAGCTGGGTAGGGTTTAAGCATCATGGCCCATATGTGCTGAAATAACCAGACATATTGGGGTTGCGTTTAAAGGAACAGTCCCAGCTTTCGTGCAGAAAGTCGTCGCTTTTCCGAAGCAAGCGTGAAGTTTTACCTCAAGCCTTTGCAAAAAGGCTGGGTGGGTTTTTAGCAAAATCTCAAAAAGGCAGAATATTTAAAGCAAGAGGTACGTAAGTAGGGTTTTCAGAGTATGTAATATTTGAGGAAAATATTTTCTCCATGTTCCTAGCTAAGGCCAAAGTAGGGAGAGCGACCGGAGAAAGCAACTCCTCATTCATCAGCCCAACACTGTGCAGCAGCGCCTCCACTACACAGTGGCTTACGGCAGCTGAATGGGACTCAAGAGCTTAGCTAGGACTGAACGTGGACAACTTCCCTAGATCTCTCTGCTTTAAAAGCCAGAACCCTATCCTGGGTTACGAAGATGGCTTTCCTGTCAGCCCTTGTTCCAATGAAGTTAACATAAAGGCTGCAGCTACAGGGGATTAATTCCAGGCATTTGGTAACTGGAGACAAATCTCCGGTTGATGCAAGGGGAACCTACACTTCCTCTCAACGTGTGAATCAGAGACATCCTTTGAGCGCACCTCCTTATTTTGAACAACTCTTAAACTACATCTCCTTTGTGTAAGGAATACTATTTGATACAGGTAAAAAATGAGGCATGAATGATAATGCAACATCATCTGTCACAGCCTGGGAAACCCCAACACGGGATGAAGCAGGAAATGAACGGAAAAACACAAAGGTGTGCAGAAAGGCTGTATTTCCAGGTGTTGTTAGCAAACACAGTGGTCTAAGAAGATAAAAGGGTGGACAGCAGACATGGATACACAGCGGCATCTTGGACTGAAAGAGGAGGAAGGGGCCGGGGTGCCCAGGCTGCATGCTGTGCCAGCGCAGCCACAGGGCAGCCATCCCTCGGGGCAGGCTCTTGGCTTTGCCCCCTGCCCCGCGGGGCAGCGCCCCACCAAAGCCCTGTGAAGCTTTCACTCCTCAAGTGGTGTTCTTGTACACTCACGGCACCCCTTGGGCACCTCTGAGAGTCCTGTGACAAAAAGAAACAGCTGTTTATTTTAAAAGAGGTTCAATGTAATGAACCAGGGCTATTATACAACACTTACAGGACACAGAAAGTAAACACCCATCCTCCCTGAGAAACAGCAGCTACAACCCGGATGCTTTCTCACACAGAGTTTTAGGACATGCTCTTTCTCTCCCCAGGCAGCATTACAAGGGTTAAGGATCAGGGTAGGTAATGCAGGCTGCGCTAGGGCAGGAGGACAGCCTGCCCAAGTCCTCACTGGGCATCACAAATAATTCCATCCCCATGACACCCTTTTCTGTACATGCTTAGAAAGGCTTTTTTCTGAGGAGATCAGTACCTTGTTCTCTGTATTAGCGTATAATGGGACAACTGAGGCACAGAGAGGTTGAAGTGACTTGCCTGGCATCGGCAAAAACGAAGTGAAGCCCACAGACTCGAGAGTGCTGGGCCACTGCTCTGCCATTCCCTCGGCCGCAGGGTCTTCTCCTTGAGCATTAGATCTCTCCTCTGGACATCCAACAGGGCACAATACCACTGCAGACTAACACGGATTGCAAAGCGAGTCACTGGTCTTCATATTACAGCAGAGCTGTGTACCTGGATGCTTTTCAGTACCCTTAGATCTCTCTCTTAAAACTGCATGTGAAGACTTCCATTAACATCAACATGCTGTTCCCCAAGGTGTGGGTGATCGTAGAAGGCACTCTGGAGTGGCCCTGATCCTTAAAACACTCTCAAGAGTGAGAATCATACTGGAGACAAATATTTGATCCAAAGGCCCATAAAATTACATGCACAAGGAACTCAGTCTATGGAGATGACTCAATTCAAGCAATGTCTGCAGAGAAAGGAGGACAACTAAGGCTTGGCCTAAGATTCCTTAGGTCAGGAATATCCTGCTAAAATACAAAACAGGAATTTTCTTCGATTCCTGCAGCTTTCAAGTATCTACTCATATCTTCATTGAATGCAGAAGAGCCACAGATTAATACAAATGGCTTTCTTCGACAGGAATTTATTATCGTCCTCATCAAGTCTTCATCGAGATGACCAGTGTATGTGTTTTCCCGATAGCTCCAAGGAAGTTTTTCCAGTGACGCTTCCTGAAAAGACAAAGTTTGCAGCGTGCCATGTTAAAAAGGACAATCGACAGCTTACAGACGAATCTCCCTTTTCCCGTCAGAGTACTGCACAGGACATTTGTCACCCTTGTGACTCCATCTGGGTAGAACTGACCCATCCCAAGAGCCACGTTCTTCTTCCAAAGCCCAGATCAAATCTTTCCCTGTCACGAGACAAGAGCGGACTGAACAAAACCAGAGTGTAACTATTGCCAAGAAATACTGCAGAACCTTCTCCTTCGAGAACCATTTCCCACCATGCCTTTTCTATTCCCAAGTCCTAAATCCCAAGTCTATTCCTCTCTATTGCCTCTCCCATTCCCAAGTTTCTTTCAGTCCTATCTGCCTCGACCAAACCCAAAAGCCAGCCCTGTTCCAAACACAGCTCTCATCCCATGAGGAATGTTAGGTCCCATGGCATTAGATCCAGCAGGGACTCCCCTACTGCTATCAATTAGAAGCAGAAGGTGCTCAGATGGTGACAGGCAGCAGAGTGAAATACTGAGACAGACAGATATTTAATCCTAAAAGGGAGGATGCGCAAGTCAGTGCTGGACTACAACAAACCTGCTATGAGAAGAGAAGAAAGGGAGAGAGGTACACGCGGGGCAAACGGTGTTGACAGGGGTTAGGTGGGTTTCTTGCCCTTCACTGATTGAATTTCAAGACCCCCTCACGCTCATGAGACAGCACTGTCCTGAAAACGGTATTTAAGCTATGTCACCAGAGGCAATTACCGGTTACGCTCCTACAAAGTAGCTGAGGGTGCGCCTAAGTCATAAGTACTTTTCTCTATACCCAACCTGAATTTGCTGAGGCCGTATGTGGAACATAATGTATGAGGCAGATCCACCATGAGAGAGACGTAAAATGATTCATCTGAGAAACTAAAAATGCAATGGGATTTATTCCCTTAGCATAAATAATTCTTTCTATATCCTCCCTGCAATGAATCCTCATTTCTGAGGGAAATAATTTTCAACTATGCCTGTGCAGAACACAGGCAACTTTGGGACCAAATGGAAATGAAAAAGACTGCTCAAAATGTGAGACCACTGAGAGGTATGCCCTCATCCCATGGATTTGGCAGAAAAAGTAGTTTTACAGAGAGGGAAACAACTTTAAGAACTTTAGAAATGGGTCAGCTGGGAAAAATAATTGCTAGGAAGTCGGTGCTAACACACTAGAAAAACAGAGCTCTAGCCATGAGCAATGAATGGAAGATAAGGACAGATTAAGGCACTGGTATTAGGAAATAAGAAATATTTTATTTGCTGTGAGTCTCACAGAGCCAAGTTTTCTTTGCACAAATGTTTGGGTGCAGCAACAACCGTCTGAAGCCAGGGAGAATAATCAAGTGACTGATTCAGTGGGTCCATCCCAACAGAACAGCTACCAAGGAGGCAGAGAGGAACAAGCAGCAACAGTCGCTTCCCTGAAATTCTCCAAACCAGTAGTAGTATGGGAATACGCAGAAGATTTAAGAACAGCAGCTACCAGATCACAACATAGCCTCGATGACTGGGAAAGAATTAAGATCACACTCATAGAAAAGCAGAGGAGGCAGAGGCTCGTTCAGCACACAGAACCCTCACACAAACAAGCTTCGTATCCCTTTATTCACCTGGCTTAGGACGTAAAATATTCTGATGTTCCAGTATCGAGCCAGATCCTGGAGAAGAGGTTTCAAATAAATTTTGTCAAATGTACGGAAGCAGCCAACAAGAGTTACAAAGGTTTCATCTTCTTCATCCTCTGTTATGGACTGGAGGATAGGAAGCATTGGTGCGAGGCCGGTGCCAGATGCCAGCATGAGGAGTTCTCCATGCTATCAACAAAACAGAATTTTGAATGAGCTGTGGTGACTGGAAACGGATGTGTTCAGGGTCGGTTCCTCCTTGCCAGCATGCTTGTAAAGAGCCCCTGAGAATGTATCAGGTGGTTGTGAACTGGTAAATTCAGATCTCAGAATGCATTTTTTTGCAAAGGATTACAGATAGCACTCTCAGGGTTTACATATCAAATCTAATGAAACTGGATTTTACCCAAATACAGTAATTTATCCTAACTTTTGCCTTGATTTCAGTTAATTTATATTTCAGTTTCAATTCTGCAGTACACTTTAGTGACCCACCGTGTCTTGTTTTCCCACTGAAAATGATCCCGGTGTTTATCTTGGATGCTACAAAGTACAATCCTGAATGTTCTCTGGAGGAAACGACTCCATCCTGATCCACGTATCTTCCTGGCAAATTACCTCATTTTCTCAAAGAGCTACCAGCACATAGTGCTTCCCAGCTGCAAGGGGTGGACATTCACTCTACTCGCGATAGGGATGGTCAGGCAGTAAGGTGCTGTGTGTAGGAGGACGGAAGATTCCCAGCATTTTCCCCAGCTGCCAGCCGGTGCATCAATGCCAGAATCAGAACTTAAGCCCCTATTAAGCCCTCAGAGGCTGCTTGTGCTCTGTTTTGACTGGGCAGTTTCTTGTGAATGGATCTGATCTGCTCGAATCAGAGTCTTATTTTACTGGCAGCAAATAGAAATAAAAGAAAATTTTACTGTGAAACTAATATTCAAGACCTTTGTTATAATTAATAAATAATAAACAGTTCTTCTACAGCAAGTTGTTTTAAAGATTGCTCAGGTGCTTTGCAAACTGCGTGTACACAGATCACCCAGACAGCCGCTGAACACAGCCACTTCAGGACATGACTGCCATGTTCTGTCCCAAATGATTATCTGGAAGCTTTTAAGAAGAGAAGGGAACAGTACCCTAAAACCGCAGGGAGGGTATTTCAGGAAGCAGAACACAATTGCTCTGCATGGAGCTCGACCGCTGGGATTTTACAGCCTTATTTTTGTTGGGGGATTGGTGGAGAAGAATTAAAAACAAGGCTTTGGGATCTCAATGATCAGTGTTTTAATTTTGCTCCTCATTTGAAAGGTCAGAATTAAGTAACCAAATTAGTATGAGTGAGAAGCCTTCCTCTGAAACTGGATCTGCCTTTCTTTGCATCGAGCCTGGTATCAGCAGGTGGGATCAACATTTGCAGAGTGGCTGCGTGACGGACACCCCACTGGAGCTGCTACAGTTCAGGGAATACCCAAGACAGAAAAAGATCAACACCTCCCCCTCGCTCGTGCTCTCAGTCACAAAACCGCAACGTGGTTCAAACAAGGCAGAAACCGATCCACACTCATTGCTGGTGCAAAATAAGTTCCCTTTGTTAAACATTTGATGAACTTCTAACGCAAGTGATGAACAGAGAATCTTGCTAATATTTTCCAGTTTCCCATTCACCCCCCTCTCCTTTTCCTTCTTAAATATTCTGCGGTTCAGTAAGGTGTGCTTTCTCCAATTGACTGCTAATGCTGTAGCACTGTACAGTAACCCAGGAAGTCCCTAAAATAATCACGAAAACAGGAACCAAACTGATGTCTTCCCTTTAGAGTATCAAACAAAGCTAGCTGCCACAAGCTGAAACATTGTATGTCTCTTGGGTTACTAACCTTATTAGGTCGATATGGGAACCCTCCAAACGGTCCACGCCAAAAGACCGTGTCTCCTTTTTTCCACGTTTTTATGTATTGCGACATTAGCCCAGCTTCATAGCACTAATAAAAAACATTGCACAAAAGAAAAGAATAATTATACTCTGTTGGAAAGTTTCCCAGCTTAAAGTCAATTATAAAGTTATCTACATTTACACAAGAAGGGGGCAAAAAAGCATTTCGTGTGTTTAAAAAGAAAGAAAGATCATTCTATTTGAAAAATAACTCAAAGTTATACCCAAACCAAAGACATTTAAATTAAATCATACTGGATCCTTTCCAGCTTGACTACAATGTAAACACAACCCACTCTCATGCAGTCTGAATTTCCAAAACTGGAAAAAGCTTATCAGAGTTCTTGCTTACAAAGCACACAGAGAAGAGTGTCTTGAATGCAAAGCATAGTCCAAGCCTTCAAGTGTTCTCCAAATCTCAGGGTATGGGGTCTGGAAATGCCCTCTGGGTACTGATAGTTATATAAACACTGCATAGCTCTCACTTTACTTCAGTCTCTCAGATGCTGTGTTGATACAATTAGTGACCCAACGTCAGGTTTCTCATTTATAAGACTCTTGTTTTCAGAAAAGATCATCTGGATGCTAAGGGATGCCTTCACGTATTCGAAAAAATACGTTAATTTGGGCCTCACGGAAGGAAAACATGGGCAAAAAAATGCCCTACTTTCTACCAGGCACAAACAATATTATGTAGGCCTTTGCNCAGGTTTCTCATTTATAAGACTCTTGTTTTCAGAAAAGATCATCTGGATGCTAAGGGATGCCTTCACGTATTCGAAAAAATACGTTAATTTGGGCCTCACGGAAGGAAAACATGGGCAAAAAAATGCCCTACTTTCTACCAGGCACAAACAATATTATCTAGGCCTTTGCCTGCAGGAATGCTAACCTCTCTCATGACTGACGAGGAAGGGTCGGTGCTTGCTAGAAACAGAGAAGCAAGGAGAGGCTGGAAAATGAAGGGCCCATCCAAGCAGTCTTGTTGCTGCGTGCTATATGTGTATCTATAGCCTGTATGTATAATCACTTCATGGTTAATGAGAACAAATGTGCACAGAAGAAAGGCCACAGTCGACGTGATGTGGCCGGAGAACAAGGACTGGTCCAAACAGCGAGAGCAGATAAGCCCAACAGCTGCGGCAGACAACTGGTCTCGCACAGAGGTGATGCCGCTGATAAGCGTGAGGAAGAGCAACATGACCAGAGGTCAAAAGATGAGATGTGATACAAGCCTTTGAAGACTCCAGCCCATACAAAAGACAAGTATTTTGAGGTATTTTCTGCACTCACATTGGACAGAAGCCCAGCTCCATACCCCAGCGCCTTGGCTGGCCACCAAGCTGCACTGCAGGCAAACAAAGCTGGTGAACCTCGAAGAAGCTAAGAAGTAGTGAGTGAGTGAGCGCGTGCTTGTGCTTGCAAGCAGTGTTAGCTAATAAAGAACATAGGTGCTCCTCCCCTCCAAACAGCCTCGCTTAAACAAGATACCTGAAGTATTAAGAACTACTAGCACCAGCTGCTACGTTCAAAACGTAAACGCATAACACACACGCACCCAGGCTCCCAGCTACTGTCAGAAACACTTTACGTTCAGAGGGTTCTGGACAGGTACCTAGTCTCATGCAAAAAGTATGCAGTTGCATCAAAGGAGCAGTATTTCATACTTACCTTCTTCAAATATATATAGAAACCNAAACCGATCCACACTCATTGCTGGTGCAAAATAAGTTCCCTTTGTTAAACATTTGATGAACTTCTAACGCAAGTGATGAACAGAGAATCTTGCTAATATTTTCCAGTTTCCCATTCACCCCCCTCTCCTTTTCCTTCTTAAATATTCTGCGGTTCAGTAAGGTGTGCTTTCTCCAATTGACTGCTAATGCTGTAGCACTGTACAGTAACCCAGGAAGTCCCTAAAATAATCACGAAAACAGGAACCAAACTGATGTCTTCCCTTTAGAGTATCAAACAAAGCTAGCTGCCACAAGCTGAAACATTGTATGTCTCTTGGGTTACTAACCTTATTAGGTCGATATGGGAACCCTCCAAACGGTCCACGCCAAAAGACCGTGTCTCCTTTTTTCCACGTTTTTATGTATTGCGACATTAGCCCAGCTTCATAGCACTAATAAAAAACATTGCACAAAAGAAAAGAATAATTATACTCTGTTGGAAAGTTTCCCAGCTTAAAGTCAATTATAAAGTTATCTACATTTACACAAGAAGGGGGCAAAAAAGCATTTCGTGTGTTTAAAAAGAAAGAAAGATCATTCTATTTGAAAAATAACTCAAAGTTATACCCAAACCAAAGACATTTAAATTAAATCATACTGGATCCTTTCCAGCTTGACTACAATGTAAACACAACCCACTCTCATGCAGTCTGAATTTCCAAAACTGGAAAAAGCTTATCAGAGTTCTTGCTTACAAAGCACACAGAGAAGAGTGTCTTGAATGCAAAGCATAGTCCAAGCCTTCAAGTGTTCTCCAAATCTCAGGGTATGGGGTCTGGAAATGCCCTCTGGGTACTGATAGTTATATAAACACTGCATAGCTCTCACTTTACTTCAGTCTCTCAGATGCTGTGTTGATACAATTAGTGACCCAACGTCAGGTTTCTCATTTATAAGACTCTTGTTTTCAGAAAAGATCATCTGGATGCTAAGGGATGCCTTCACGTATTCGAAAAAATACGTTAATTTGGGCCTCACGGAAGGAAAACATGGGCAAAAAAATGCCCTACTTTCTACCAGGCACAAACAATATTATGTAGGCCTTTGCCTGCAGGAATGCTAACCTCTCTCATGACTGACGAGGAAGGGTCGGTGCTTGCTAGAAACAGAGAAGCAAGGAGAGGCTGGAAAATGAAGGGCCCATCCAAGCAGTCTTGTTGCTGCGTGCTATATGTGTATCTATAGCCTGTATGTATAATCACTTCATGGTTAATGAGAACAAATGTGCACAGAAGAAAGGCCACAGTCGACATGATGTGGCCGGAGAACAAGGACTGGTCCAAACAGCGAGAGCAGATAAGCCCAACAGCTGCGGCAGACAACTGGTCTCGCACAGAGGTGATGCCGCTGATAAGCGTGAGGAAGAGCAACATGACCAGAGGTCAAAAGATGAGATGTGATACAAGCCTTTGAAGACTCCAGCCCATACAAAAGACAAGTATTTTGAGGTATTTTCTGCACTCACATTGGACAGAAGCCCAGCTCCATACCCCAGCGCCTTGGCTGGCCACCAAGCTGCACTGCAGGCAAACAAAGCTGGTGAACCTCGAAGAAGCTAAGAAGTAGTGAGTGAGTGAGCGCGTGCTTGTGCTTGCAAGCAGTGTTAGCTAATAAAGAACATAGGTGCTCCTCCCCTCCAAACAGCCTCGCTTAAACAAGATACCTGAAGTATTAAGAACTACTAGCACCAGCTGCTACGTTCAAAACGTAAACGCATAACACACACGCACCCAGGCTCCCAGCTACTGTCAGAAACACTTTACGTTCAGAGGGTTCTGGACAGGTACCTAGTCTCATGCAAAAAGTATGCAGTTGCATCAAAGGAGCAGTATTTCATACTTACCTTCTTCAAATATATATAGAAACCCAAGGCAAGAGCAGAAAAGCCAGTCCCACTGACTGCCTATTCCCAATGGACCAAAGTAATGGAAACTAAACCAATCCTTTTTTCACCAAAATTATTTCAAAAAATTGAAGTGAGGTGTGATTGAGTGGGTTTAAAATGAATTTTTCTAAATAAAAAGAAAAAAAAAAATTATCTCCTGAGGGAAAACTTCTACATCCCGTTCTACATGGAGAGAAACCCTAACATTATAAAATCACTCAAAAAGAGGGTTATGCTCTGTAAATGGCAACTCCCTCACTCTTAACTGTAGTATCACAAATGCAATGCTATAATAACAGGAGACAGAAGGGTTTGAACAGTGCTTGGATTGCATAGTAATAATAATAACATAGTACTTTCCAAAATTGCCTGAATAGTGTGAAATACACCACAACCTACAGACTGAGTTATAAAAATGGCTGCTTTACACTGGGTGTTACCAATCTCTTTTGTCACGGCCAGAGAATAACTACAGCTCCCTTTGGGATGAAAGGTTCTATATAAAGGAAAGGTATCATTACAATCATTACTATTATTATTGAAATGCAAAACCTGTGAGTAATAAGCAAGTATACATGAAATTTCACAGTCATCCTGTGAATGTATCCTATTAATGCAACTCAAATGCAACATTTCTCTCTCCTACCACACACCAATTGCCACAAGAACAGTGAAATGACCCTCCCACAGGTGTCCCATAGAAGCTGTATACTTTTCTAAAGAACAGTGTTTGCGTTCGAACATAGAATGCCTAATAAACCCCACAAATGCAAAATCCTGGAAGACAGGCAGAGGACACGTGGTCACTCCCTGCAAGCCACCTGGGATACCCAGCACTCTGAATTTCACACCTATACCAAAGTCCATGTCTGCCCTGAGGAATCACTAGTGACTTAAAACGCAGTATAGGAAAAAATCTCTTCAATTTGATATTCTCCACACAAAGTAAGCGTTTGTGAGGGCCCTGCGGACTTTATTCAGCCAAATTTCCAGCCAACTTCTCCTATAAAATCCTTTTGAACTTAACCAGCATTTTGTGGTGGCCCCCGGAAGGGCCAGAACACTCATCCAAAACTGGGCTCTACCACCCCATTCACTCCGACAGGTGCAGCCTGTGCCCGTGTGCCACCTCTCTGCCCTGTGGGCCACAGGGACCCTCTCAGACTGCAGGCAGCTCCAGAGTCCTGCCCACAAACCAGAAACAGCTGCCTGCTGTCTATCTACGTTTTCAACCAAACTGATTTTTTTTTCTGAGGAGTGTTCTTAAAAGTAAAATATAGGGGGGGAGGATAAGGGCTGCGCAAAGACTTCCCAAAATCAGTGGTTCAAGTGGGCTAGCAACTGGATGAAATTTCAAAGACAGATTGAAAATACAAAATAAAATCAGGGAAGTGGAATGGGCACCTCCTTCCACGCTGGCGACTGCAGGGCTCCCGAGAGGCTCTCCCAAGCGCTTAACTGGGCTTATGATGCAAAGCACTTGTTTGTGCATCACCTTCCTCTGCTTCCAGTTTTGTGGGAAAAACTGCAATTTTTATCAGCAAAGCGCAACTGCTTCGAAACCACACAGAAGCAGTCCACAAGGGATTTGAGAGAGTCTCACTTGAAGTGCCGACAGCATGCTTGTTTCCTAAGAAAACATAGTCCCCAGCACCTTAGACTCTAATCCACATTGTACAGGCTTGCTTACTTACCTTCATTAAAACTTCAAAGTACCCTTCTGCATTCCCTGGGCTAATCGGAGTATAGGCTCGCTGGATCTCCAAACCATTCACCACTCCTCTGAGGAGAGAAATATAGGAAACCACTGTGACTTGGGTCATTGACTGGAATTACCAAACTTCTGCAGTTCTCTGGGGAGAGGAGGGAGGCAGCAGGTTCTCTTCCCAGCGGCCCATCCTGTGCAGATACGAAACGTTTCTCTTCCTGAGGTAAGAATCCAGGGGGAACACAACGGCTAAACGCACCTTTTGTTTTTCTGGTGGTGGCCCCAGCTGTACCACACACTCAGCTCTTGGACACAGCCTTGGAAGGATGTTTGAGCCATTTTGTGAGAAACGGCTGAATGTGCAATAGTGGCAAAGGGGAGAGAAAACGCTTTCACGGTAACCTTGCTATCCCTTCTGGGCTGGGGTCTGCTTTCCTTTCTGTGTTTGGACAGCATCTGGTAATTACATAGCGGAAGCCAGGGCACAGCTCTGACCTGTGGTCTTGTCAATATACGCTGTATTTTCCTGTAAGACTTCTCTTTCCATAGAATACATCCAGCCCTGCTCTTTACTACTGACTGCGGTAAGTGGTTGAAGTGACCGAACCTCTTCCTCTGCTGCGTTATGAGAGATGGCCGAAGTGAGAACCGTGTGCTTTCAGCAGCCAGCCAGCTGTATACATCAACGGTTAACGTACAAATAACGTCAACAGATACAGATCAATGGCATCACAACATGATTTTTTCTATCTGGCAATGATCACCACAGATGGCCGAGAGAGACATAAACTTTTCCCAAGCGGCCCCTTTCTGGTAAGCAATAAACTACACAGGAGGGTTGTTTTCCTAGAAATCAGTCGGGAAATGCCTGGACACCGGGGTAAACACCCCGGGTGCTGAGTTATCCCAAGATACACGGCCTAAAATACTGAGATCTGGGGTGAGCGCAGCTCATTATTTACTCCAGCATGTTGGGATGGAGACAATCTGTTAGGTAACATCTATCCTTTGACTCTTTCTTCTGCAAATGGATTCTCTTAATCACACCTAGTTCTTTCTGACCCACCGACGCAAGGATAATGCTGAAGAAAAATACAGCTTTGGAATGGCTTTTACCATAAAATTAGTAGAGCTAATGAGCTCGCAAGTTCTTTCATCTGTGTCATTGTCGAGGTACAGAAATTATGATTTGCTGGCTATGAAGTCTTTGTCTATTGACAAAAACCTACATATTGGGTTACATAATGCAGACTGTTTAACTAGCACACAGAACAATACCTTAACACGATATGTTGTCCTAAACTCAATTGCAGACTGCTATTTGCTGGTAATTCAAATTTGTACTGGTAGGTGTCCTCTGTTAGCTGCTCCACTGAGCTTATGCTGAATGCAGTAAATGTATCTGGATTCAGTTCTGAATTATTGCTCTGCAAGAACAACAATAAATAATTACTTGGTTAGATGGTGTCTTTTATTATTTCATTTTTCTTTGGAAGCAAACGTGTGTGCTAATTTAGTGCCGGAGATACTCAGGACTCCAGAAGAACACATATTAAATGCTGGGGCCGAGCGCAAATTTCAGCTCTCTGCTGATTCATTATCATGTTCTGAGGCATGCACTTTGGGATCTTGCATTCTCCCCCCTCCCTTTTTAAATTACATTTTTTACACCTTACAGCAAGGTCGTCTTATTATGCCTCACTGCAATCATTTTCTCATGTCTGGAAACAAACAGAAATAATACTGCCAAAAGAGCTGAGCGTTGCTTTGGGGGCAACTTTGAAACCTACTGATGACCACTGCGAATAGGAAATATCGTTAGCTGTTTCAACGCTGATCGTCTTTGCTTGACCCAGCATAGTTAATCTTATGCAAAAGGACCCTGACAAGCTTAAAATTACGCTCCGAAGACAACTACTCCACCACACACAATGCAGCTTTTTTCATCCTCAAACTATGAGCCTAAAAACACAGGAAAAGATGAAAAACGTCAGGAAAACCGAGCTTCTCCGAGGAAACTGTCAGAAGAAATTGTGATTCTTTGTACCTTTCACCCATTCCCACTTTCCAGAGAGGCTGCCTCCGGCTGCCTGGGGTACCCCAGCAAGGAGAAGCTGCAGACCCAGGGCTGTAATGTGACACCAGGGCGAACTCGACACTTGGAAAATCCCATTGCAGCAGGGAGAGAGCAGTCGAGGGGGAGGGTGATGTGAAGGCAGCGTTTGGGGAATTGCATTTACAGCCTTCTCTTAAGGCACCGCTTTAATCTATTGCTGCATCCCTCACCCATCACCACAACCCCACACGCTAACAAGTACGATCAAAGCACCGGTTCTGGGATGCGATGAAGACAAATTGACCTGCTCCTTCTTTTCCACGAGGAAGCTTTTGTCTTGCTTTGCCTTGGCCCTCTCCCATTGTGCAAGCTCCTTCTCATACACATCATAGATGCAGGGTTTGCAGCCGCTGCCACAGCACTGGGATGGAGAAGGTTCCTGGGGTTTGAGAGCCAGCCACTCGTCCTCATTTTCACTCATTGTCTGCAAAACACAAACCCCGCATCAAAACCAGCATGATGAAGAGCGGCACGTGCTCATCAGCCGAGCGTTGTTCAGGGGACCGAGAAATCCTTCTCAAGCATCTTGCGCGTGTGTCTCAGGGAACTTGGAAAACTGAAAACCTATGAGCTGATCTGGCACCTGCAACACTCCGTTTTCGTTCAAATGCCTCTGCCTTGTCTGGCGCAGGAATGCCAGACATCGCAGCCACTGGTCCTGAGCTGCAGAGTAGACCCCAGCCCAGCCTCAGGCTCCGCTGCCCAGCCAAGGCTACCTCCGGCAGCAGCGGGTACGCACTTCTTCCTGCTTGTTCCAATGTGGTGATTTCAAACAAAAGAGCAGCCCGGTCACCTGGAACAGAGACATCTTGAAAATCTGCAGTTTGGTCAATGAGAATGGATAACAAACTCCAGCCATACCAAGACCTGGCCTGCCAGAGCACTGCTTTAAAACAGGGAGGGCAGTGAGCTGAAAGTGGGGCTTAGAGCCAAGAGACTACAGGCAAACGCAGTGAAGTCACGGGCAAACAAACGAACACTGGTTATGAGCAGACCGGAGCCTGGCTTTAAATGCAGACATGTAGCAGAGGGCAAGAAGCACGGGCAGCATCACTTTTAGCCCTTAGCTTCACACAGAGCTGTACTCGAACCGAACGCTCCTCAAACCAAAATCAGGATGCAGACCTCTCGGGGACTCTGCTGTTTTTATGCAATGGCCGGCTTAACGCTGTTCCCAACGCACTCCTACCTCTGCATCGCTTACACAAAAGGAGGAAATTACAAAGCCACGGGTGACGAGGCTGAGGAAGAAAAACACTTAGCACTTCGAGCAGCTTCATTTTCAAGGTGAATTAATTAACTAAGCTCCACGCCCGCAACACAAGTAACGCTCGTTCTAACGTTAAGGGGGGTGGAGAGAGGACCAAAGGGCGAGCGGCCCCGCGGCTCCTCCGAGCGCTGCGAGGAGGGCGGCCCCGACCAGGCCGCGGGTAGAGCCCGGAGCCCCCGCGCTCGGGGCTGGCCACGCGTACAGAGTTCCGAGCGCTCACCGAGCGCGCCCAGGGGCTGGGCACGTCACCTCGTACGGGGAACGGCCCCGGCCCCTGCGCGCCAAGGGCCGGTCTCCCAGTTGCATCCCCCAGCGCACACGGGACGCGCCTTCTCTTCCCCCGCCCCCGCATTTACCAACATGGCACCTGCCCTGCACGCGCCTCCCCGCCCCTCCGCCGCCGGGCACTTTGCAGACCTCCCCTCACCGCGGGGCGCCTGTTCGCCATTGGTCGCCGCAGCCGTCAGTCAGCCGCGGGGCGAGGTGGAGGGGGGGTGGAGCGGTATCAGCCCGCCTGCCTAGCTCCCGCCGTGCCGCGCGCGCCAAGATGGCGGCGGGCGGGCGTTGAGGGGATGGTGGCGGGCGGGCGTTGAGGGGATGGCGGGGCCGATGGCGCTGGCGGGGCCGATGGCGCTGAGGCGGGCGGGGATGGTGGCGGCGCGGGGTCGCGGTGTCCTCACCCGCGGCATCCTCACCCGCGCAGCGCCGCCTCGTCACCGCGGGCCGCTGCCTCGCACGCCCTGGACCACCCGCGGGCCGCCGCCGGAGGTGCTGGCCCGGGCCGTGGAGCGGCGGCCCGTGCGGGAGCAGGTGGAGCTGGACACCGTCACGTACGCCGGGCGGCAGTACTTCGTGCCCGGCCTAGCCCGGCCGCTCTTCCCGCCCTGGGACCGCGGCTGGCACGACCCGTGGCACTCGCCGGGGCCGCGCTACGAGGCGATGCCGCTCCGCAAGGAGCGCGGCTGCTACGTCTGCCACCAACGCGTCCGCATGCTGGAAGGTACCGGCGCGGCGGCCCCTTCCTTCGGGCCTGCTCGGCCCGGCCGCGCCACCCCTGCCCCCGCCAGCGCCGTCCCGGGCCGTGCAGCCTGGTCAAGCACCTGCCACCTGGTCAAGCACTTCACCGCCGGCCACGGCTTCTCCTCACGTAGCCCATAAAAACATAGGCGGCGAAGAGGCGGCCCTCCCTCAGGGACTGACTGCTCTGCCAGCCCGCCCTGCCGCCTCACTCACTAACGCGTATTTTCTCGGGTTTTGTTTCAAGGAGTTCGGCAAGCGCAGTGGCTCACCAAGACGAAGCGGGTGGAAGGCTTACCGCCGTCGGTGCTTGGCATCGCTGACAGCCCAGCTCACCAGCTCGAAGGCCTTGAGGAGCGGGCGAAGCGGGCGGTCTCACACGCGCGGCTCTGGGAGACGACAGAAGCTGTTCCCAGGAGAGAACGTTATTGGTAAGTCCTTGGTCATAGGGGAGATCTTTCTGCTGCGTGGTCGTGGCTTTAGCATAAGCCGGTCATCATGCAGATAACTTAAGAATCAGAGTTTTTAACGTTACAAAGAAAATTTATACGGGGGTCTACTGTCGAGAGATTCACTTACTGTGCAAAACCTTTAGACCTTTTGTATCGGGTTGTCAACGTGTAAAACAAGCAAAACAACAAGAAACCCCTAGTTCTCGATATTGACAGTAGTACCCATGTAAACACGTACTCTACGCTAAAGCTTCCTTTAGGCCATGGTCTGTGGTTCGACTTGAGATCTAGTTCTAGCTGATGCAGAATGTCAATTTTTTAAATAACTAATGATAAGCGTTACGTCTGCCAACTTGGAACAGGACTGGTGTGTGGGATATTAATTTGAAATCTGTGTTAACTGTTTGGAAATGTTATGCTATTTAATGTTTTACATACAGGAATGTTACAGCGTTCATGTCCCAGAAGCATCTGCCCACCATTATGAGAACGTTTTTTATGTAACTGTTTTTTGCTTTTTCTCATTCTAAAGCCCAGTACTGTTTGAAGACCTGATACATTTATGTCGGATGATGTCTGTGAAGTACCCTTCTCTGGCTAAAAGGATGTTGGCTAGAAACTACAGAATAGCGGCTACGTGGGAAAGAGGTTAGTTGCTGCTGTGGTGGAAGCATTTAACTCTTTTCGTTACTATAGGAGGGGTAACAAAGCTGCTAGCTTTAGGGCTGAGAATTTGTGGAAAATGAAACAATTTCTGTAACCAGGTAACTCTTCCAGTTTTAAATAGTGCCGTAAGAATGGGCAGCCTTGGGAGATGGCAGGATACTTGCCCTGAGAAGACTATTAGGGTGTCAGACAACATCAGGAAGATGGCAGGAGAAGACAACCAGTGTCTTAGAACTGATTGTTTATTTTTGGTGTCCAAAATCCGTGTTGTTGTTTTTTCTACATATGTTTAGTTAAGAAAGTAACACCAGCAATTAACATTGGTGTTTTAGAAGAAGAACCTGCATCTGAGCTACTGTGTCAGTTTAGTTTGGAGGTGAGGGGAAGAGAATGAGCCTTGCAGGACAGTGACTTGCTAGAATGCTCATGCCCAAAAGGAACCATATATGGTGTTATTTTGTCAATGTTTGAATGTAGCCTAATTTTCCTCCCCAGAGTCCACTCTCCTTCAGGTCCGTGGGCTGAATGGAATACTTATGAATGCTATGGCCCCGATACCACCAGTAGCCTCCAAGGAGGAGGTACTGGCGACAGAAGGACATGTTCTGGAGACCTTCTATCCCATCTCTCCTACAATTGATCTTCAGGAAGTGCACGTGTACAAAGAGCTCAATGATACAGGTAAATCTAGCCATTCATAGTGATTTTTCTGGCAGACCAAGCGTTCAGGTTAGCGTAGAGACCTTGCCCTTCTGCCAGACAGCTGTGGGTGGGAGGTGGATGGCAATGAGGGGACAGAGGAGCTGGGCATGGGGCGTGCAGTGCAAGCGCTCCAGACCTGTGGTGAGTATAGTGTGGCCTAAGCAGGACTGTGGAGAAGAACTTAAATCCTGGCAAGTTAACAGTTCTTAAAGATATGGGAGAAAACATTGTCTGCGTAGTCCCTTCTGAGCAATTCCTGACATGATTATATGCCATTTAGGTTTTAGAGATGGTTATCCGTACTCTCATCCTCACACTCTGTTCTTCCTGGAGTCGGCCAACATTCGTCCTAACAGGTTCAGACCAGAACAACTTCGTGCTAAAATGCTGATGTTTGCTTTTGGCAATGCACTGGCAAAGGCTAAGGTGCTGTACGGGGTATGTATCGGAGTCTGCTGCTGACGTTCTGGGCCTTTGTTCTTTCTCTAAAGCTGCAGCTAGTGGAAAGAGTCATGAAATTCCCTTGCCGTGGCATGTTATGGTAGTTTTCAAACCTGAGCTTCCCAGTCCAGAGGTCTAACTCTAACCTTCAGGTATGGCTGCTGATGCAGAAAACCGTCGCTCAGCAAGGAGCTTGTTTGTGATGTAACACGCATTGGAGTGGTAATGGGTAGGAACCAGGGAGTAGGTTTAACTGTGAAACTCTAACCCATCCCACAGCTCAGTATGTAAATTGATAATTCATTGCTGGCTAAAGGAGGAATTTTAATTAAAATACAGAATCTACATTCAGAACTTGTTTGACTAGAGTAATTTTCTGGGCAAGGTAACAATACATTTATTAAAATCTTGGCTTTAAACCAAGTAGAAGATGCAGAATCAGCAAGTACTTGTACAATTTCTGTGGTAACTGGGTTTTCAAACATTCTCTCCCCCACCTGCTGCTTTTCTTAGGATGATCCCAAGGTTTTGGAGCAGCCGATAGTGGTGCAAAGCATTGGCACGGATGGCCAGCTCTTCCAGTTCATGGTGTTCCAGCTAAATACAACAGACCTTGTCTCTAGTGATGGCATAAAAAATCTGGTCTGGATTGACTCTGATCAGAATCTGTATGAAAAAGCCCAGTGTATTCCAGAAGTCAAGAAGAGAGTTGTTACGGTACGCAAATCGGAGGAGAACTTGGGAAATGGGCCTGGAAATGCTACCCTTCACCTCTGTCGGAGGTTCGGGAGCTGGCGCAGAGCCATGGTGCGGGTCTTAAACCAGCTGAAGGGACCTGCCACGGGCACTGGCCTTGTTCTTAAGCAGTTGTTCCTGACAGGGAGTATCTGTAGTGCTGATGTACCGCATGGTGTGCGAGCCACATGCCAAGCTTAATATGAACTCCTACCTAACGATGTCCCCATCTGTAATTTACCAGCTCATAATATGCCTGTTTAAAATCAACCGTGCTCTGATGAAGGGAAGTGCTTACACGCAACTGTCAGCTTCGCTGTAGAGTAAATAGAGCGCAGTGCTGTCAGCCCTGGTTATGCTGGGAGGGCGTCTTGGTTTGATGGGCAAAGGCTTTATGCCGTCTGAGATGTATGCCAGTGGAAGTACCCACACACAAACCCGTCTGGGGAGGGAGAGTGCAATTTGGAAGCTACCACGTCTGGAGTCTTACTGAAGCGTATTTAAAGCCATTGTTTGTCTACATGAATCACTTCACTGCAATCTGAGCATCCATCTCTTTTTTTTTTTTTTTGTTCTCTGCAGAAGGCCACTGGAATATATGGCTTTCAGCCAGACACATTCAAGAAGTTTCTGGCACTGTATCTGCATGGAACTGTATGAAATTCAGCTCAAATGAAAATACTTCACCAACTGTACCTGCTGCTTCTCTTTGCCAGAACCATCACGTGATTAAAGAAAGGTGGATTAATTTACTTTAGAAAATAAATTATATTGTTACTAAAAGTAAAAGTTTTTTTTAAAACTAAATTGTGCGTGAAGAAACCCTTTCATTTTAGGGGCTCACCTCTGGATTCGGGTTAGAGAAAGTCATCAAATGCATCCTCCTGCACTCTTCCACTGTTGCCTAGAAAGAACATAAGCCAGTCATTATTCCTCTGCGCGGGTTCTGCTCTCGGTGTGCTTTTGCATGGAGCTAGACTCAAACCTATTTTCTGAGGTTGCTTTGAGTACCTCTGAATGCAGGGTATGTGGAAGAGACTTAAAAAGCTCCAAGAGGGGAGCCTGAGACGTGAGCCTTTTTCATTCTGCCTAGCTTTTACTTTGTTTTTACTCCTGGCTGCTTTGGGATGTGTCGTGCTGCCCTGTGCTTAGTTCCCAAAGCACTTCATTGGTGAGATGGCTTTGTTGGATCTAGAGAGCCACAGTTCTTTTATCCCCCAATCCTGCATGAAGAGACCTATCCGTTTTGGGAAAGTGGTATAGAATGTAGTGTGAAACTTTGGTGCCTGGTACCTGGTACTTGCTGCTAAAAACACAAAGGAGGAATTTCTTCCTGCCACACAGAGTTAACCGAGCAGGAAGCATATTCTTATCAAGATGGGGGGATTAGTGTGGTTTTTGTAAAATGAAGGTTAAATTAGCTCCAGCAAACGTAGAATGTTGTGCAGTTCTGCACTGAAACCCTCCAGCACATGGGAAGGAATAGGACAGTCTGTGCTGTTTTAAGGTGTGCAAGAGCACGTTTCCAAGAACCTTGCTTCAGTGTCTCATGTCAGAGACTGGTCTGTGCTTTGTGATCTTCTCTGGCCATCTGGCTGAACCCCCCAGTTGCGTGTTCCAGTCTCAGTCTATCAGACAGCTCTTCTCTGCAGGTTTCAGAGAGCAGGCTTTCACTAGTCAAATTTGAGATCAACGGTTGTGCCCAGTAGACTGGGATGCATCGGCTGCAAGTTAAATTAACAAATCCCTCAAGAGTTAGGAGAAGATGCTTGAAAGGGAAATAATCTAGTATCTAAATCGTGTTAGTTCTGCCTGGGATCTGTTCTGTTAGGGGATGCCTAATTCAGTTCATTGATTTAAATCTGCTCAGATCTGTAATTTGCACCCACTTATTTAGGACTATGTTTTAATACGCCCATGCTCCATGGAGGCTGTTCTGGTAGGTGTTTCTTTCTCAGGCTGTTGGCTGTCTGCTGCATCACAAGGACCCGCTCAGTGGCTCTGGGCAACAGCCCTCGGACTGTTGATGTCCCCTCACCCTTCCAGCTTTGGGTCATTACCCGTCCTAGGGAGGAAACCCCATAGGGCAGCCAGCCGCTGTGTTAACGTTCCTGAGCAGTGCTGGTTGACTAAGGAAGCATGGTAGAAGAGCGGCTGTGGTGGAGATGGGGGGTGTGGAGAAATTAAACACCTGGCATGCTTCTAGTAGGTGTGGGAATCTGTGAAGATGGTCTTCGTGGGGAAACAGCCAGCATTCCTTTAGATGCATTTACCTCTCAACAAAGACAACTCTATTAGGACAGGCAGTAGAAGAGGAGAAACTAAGTGAAGCTGGAGTCCTGCTGTCTCCGAGGCTGAGCACAGACAAAGCCTGAGCATAGGAAGGTGGATGAAGGCAGAACAAAGGCAATTTTGAAAAACGGCTGAAGCAGGAAGACATGGGATGGTCAGCTGGAGAGTGGGGCTTCAACAGGTTACAAGAGGCATCAGGAAGCTGCTTGAGATGAGGGGACCATACGCAAGCATTCAAGACCATGTCCCTGGTTTGCTCAGGGCACAGCTGATCTCCCTGTGGTGAGGGGGGAAGCAGTATTCATGTGTTCCTGGAAGGAGCAGTGGATCCTTGGGCTGGGTAAGCTCCTCTGAGGTCGGAGAGAGGCCCTTAGGGTGGGCAGAGTAGGGCTCCCAGCTTGGCACCTGGGACAGATGCTCAGGTTGGTCTGGTGTGGTGCAGGCACAAGGTCTGTGAACCAGGCAGCCCCTGCAGAGCACCCCCCTACCATGGACAGGCGTGCAGAAGTGTGTGGTGTCCTGCCAGTTTTCCCAAGCATGCTACACTTGGTTTACCTGCTCATTCCTCTGGTGTGACCTGCTGGAATTAGCCCAGCTGAGGGAGGTGGGAGTGAGAGCAGGACAATGGGTCACAGAGGCACATCTAGGTTGGCATCAATAAATTATAAAGGCTTGTAAGCAGTTGAATGGCATTACCTCAGCACAGACCAAGAACCAGGCATTAACTTTTAATGAACAGCAACCAGGAGAAGCAGAACATGCGAGAACGGGGTGGCTGGAGTCCCAGATGAAGACCTGGCAGTGCCCGGCTGCCTAGAGGAGAGTTCTGCAGCCACTGGTGCAAGATCTGGGCCCCAGCCTGCCCCGGGGATGATGCACAGTGTGCCATCCCAGCTCTGCCACTCCATACTACCTTCCCCTGAACTGCTCCCAGTGCAAAAACTGACTCTACGGGCTGCACTCATCATGCCAGGAAGTACATGCTGTGTTCAGACTGGAGCCCCTGGTCGTTCAGATCCTCGTCCTGCATTTAATTTAATGAAAACTAATGGGGGAGACAATTATCCCTATGGTTCAGCTCAGGAGATGTTTAGAAGAGGGAACTTGGCAGTTTCTCATGGCAGTGTTTAATAAAATTATCCTGTAACCCAGTAAGAACCAATGGGAAGGGCTTTATGCCCTTGCAATGGAAACAACAGGCAGTAACGCTGCTCATTGCTGTGGGCAGCCAAGCAGTGCCTGGCTCGGCAGTGTGGGCAGGGATGGGCCTGGGGAGCCGGGAGGGCAGGAGGTCTTCATCAGCTTCAGCTAATTACCCTTGGGGGGGAGGGTCACGTGTCCAAATAATGGACAATGCTCACACGCTACTTTCTGCAGAGCACAGAGGAATGTGATTGCCTGGACCAAAACCAGCACGGGGGCATGGCTGCAGACCCCGTGCAAGGACGTCTGTGGCGTTAACCCAGAGGCAAACCTGCGCAGGTAGCAAAGGGTGCAAACACACACTGCTCCCTGGCCCCACCATTAATTCCATGCTAATGAGCTCTGCAGGCACAGTGATTTTTCTGGGTGGTTCCCAAACCCAGCAGACACCCAACGCATCGTCCCCTTGCCCTTCTGCTCCGCAAGCATCTGTGACTGCACGGCTCTTGTTCCTGGAATTGCAGCAGTGACACGGCTGTGGGTGCTGGTGCTGGGTGGGAGCATCACCCAGAACCAGCGGAGCTCCAGGATGGCTTGCAGCCCCCCAAGCCCTCAGCCCACGCTCGAGCGTTCCCTCAAGGAGGGAGAGAAGCTGCACACCTGCAGCCAGCCGTATCCTGCCTGAACTAGTCAAAGGCAGAGACTGAGACTTGGACAGCAGCAGCTCCCGGGAGTGTTTCAGGCACCCAACACTCGCAACCATCCATCTAAAGACCTAAAAAGCCCAAATCTTTCCCCAAGAGCTGCAGCAGCCTCTGATGCTGCCCATTGGGGAGCCAGGTCAGCCTTGCCCGGGTTTCTCCATCGCCAGCAGCCGGTTCAGAGCCCGGGGCTAAGTTTGATCCTGCACCAGTGCATGCACCCACCCTGCATAGCAGCCAGCCCATTGCAAGCCTATATCTATGTATCTATCTATATATGTGTGTGTGTATTTTTTTTTTCAGGTGAGTCCCGTGCCCTCCCTTGCTTACTTCCCGAGCTGCACAGGACTCCAGCAACAGGAGGTAGCAAGACCCAGCTCCTCTCCCAGGCCATCCCCGATCTGTAACCTGCTGCATGGGACGCCAGCCTCCATCACCAGCTCTTTTGGCCTCTAATGAGGAAACCCTGGGGGCAGGGTGCCAAAAAACCAAAATCCTTCCCCCTCCCTTTTTAGCCCCAGAAAGCCCCCCTCCGCCTGCAGCCAGGCAAGCTGGGTGCGGGGATGGGGACGGTCCGGCACAGCACATCCTCAGCCCCATGCAGGGAAGAATGACCATTTCCCTAAGCTGAATTTTCAAAATGCTTAAAAAACCCAAGCCCCCAAACCCAGTGAGCATCATTAAACCCAACCTCTCCCAGCCTCCCAGGTCCTGCACCGCCGCCAAATCCCCGTCCACCTTCCCAGCCTCAGACAGACCCCCCCGCCCCAACGCCGGCCACCTCTCACTCTGCATCATCTCCGCTCCCGCATCNCTGAACTAGTCAAAGGCAGAGACTGAGACTTGGACAGCAGCAGCTCCCGGGAGTGTTTCAGGCACCCAACACTCGCAACCATCCATCTAAAGACCTAAAAAGCCCAAATCTTTCCCCAAGAGCTGCAGCAGCCTCTGATGCTGCCCATTGGGGAGCCAGGTCAGCCTTGCCCGGGTTTCTCCATCGCCAGCAGCCGGTTCAGAGCCCGGGGCTAAGTTTGATCCTGCACCAGTGCATGCACCCACCCTGCATAGCAGCCAGCCCATTGCAAGCCTATATCTATGTATCTATCTATATATGTGTGTGTGTATTTTTTTTTTCAGGTGAGTCCCGTGCCCTCCCTTGCTTACTTCCCGAGCTGCACAGGACTCCAGCAACAGGAGGTAGCAAGACCCAGCTCCTCTCCCAGGCCATCCCCGATCTGTAACCTGCTGCATGGGACGCCAGCCTCCATCACCAGCTCTTTTGGCCTCTAATGAGGAAACCCTGGGGGCAGGGTGCCAAAAAACCAAAATCCTTCCCCCTCCCTTTTTAGCCCCAGAAAGCCCCCCTCCGCCTGCAGCCAGGCAAGCTGGGTGCGGGGATGGGGACGGTCCGGCACAGCACATCCTCAGCCCCATGCAGGGAAGAATGACCATTTCCCTAAGCTGAAAGCTGAATTTTCAAAATGCTTAAAAAACCCAAGCCCCCAAACCCAGTGAGCATCATTAAACCCAACCTCTCCCAGCCTCCCAGGTCCTGCACCGCCGCCAAATCCCCGTCCACCTTCCCAGCCTCAGACAGACCCCCCCGCCCCAACGCCGGCCACCTCTCACTCTGCATCATCTCCGCTCCCGCATCCCAAACCTGGGGTTTGGTCCTTGAGAAACAGAGGTTGGAAAAAAAAAATACCCCCCCCACCCCCGGTCTGGCAGCCAACACCAGGAACAAACTGCGGAGCACTGNCATCGCCAGCAGCCGGTTCAGAGCCCGGGGCTAAGTTTGATCCTGCACCAGTGCATGCACCCACCCTGCATAGCAGCCAGCCCATTGCAAGCCTATATCTATGTATCTATCTATATATGTGTGTGTGTATTTTTTTTTTCAGGTGAGTCCCGTGCCCTCCCTTGCTTACTTCCCGAGCTGCACAGGACTCCAGCAACAGGAGGTAGCAAGACCCAGCTCCTCTCCCAGGCCATCCCCGATCTGTAACCTGCTGCATGGGACGCCAGCCTCCATCACCAGCTCTTTTGGNGGGGGGGGGGGGGGAGAAGGGGGGAGAACCGTTTCATTCAAAAAACCGTCCCATACCAATGAAGACAATAATTTAGCTATTCATTTTAAAATACATTAAAACCGGTCCTTTCATTTCCTCACGTCAGAANTTTTTTTTTTCAGGTGAGTCCCGTGCCCTCCCTTGCTTACTTCCCGAGCTGCACAGGACTCCAGCAACAGGAGGTAGCAAGACCCAGCTCCTCTCCCAGGCCATCCCCGATCTGTAACCTGCTGCATGGGACGCCAGCCTCCATCACCAGCTCTTTTGGCCTCTAATGAGGAAACCCTGGGGGCAGGGTGCCAAAAAACCAAAATCCTTCCCCCTCCCTTTTTAGCCCCAGAAAGCCCCCCTCCGCCTGCAGCCAGGCAAGCTGGGTGCGGGGATGGGGACGGTCCGGCACAGCACATCCTCAGCCCNCATTTCCTCACGTCAGAACAACAACAAAAAAAAGTTAAAAAAAAAAAAAAAAAGCCCTGAACAAGATGCAAAGTGGAAAAGGAAAAAAAGTCGACCCCCTTGGGGAGGCCCCGGGTATGTTCGCGATGCAACAAATGTGCGCTCGGTTACTTCTCAGCGTTACTTAGAAAATATTAACCTGACTGTAACTATGAGACTGACACCCTCAGACCCCCCGG